>LYUA01001363.1:170350-191036 GCA_002093875.1 Calopteryx splendens | reverse complement strand
CCATCTTCCCTTTCTTATCTTCTTGAATTTTAAATTACATTTCATAAGTACTAAGTTATTATCTGAATCTGCTCCAGGAAAACTGTGTGAATTGATGACACTGTTCCTTAATCTGTGCCTAACCATTATGTAGTCTAGTTTAAATCTCCTACAATCTCCCATCGTTTTCCATGTGTACCTACGTCTGTTGTGGGTTTTAAAACTGGTATTAGTTATAACTAAATTATTCCTTCTGCAAAAATCTATAGCTTTATCTCCGCAGTCATTCCTTGTTCCTAAGCCATAATCCCCCACCTCAATCCCATCTTACTTGGTTCCAAAAACTATTTGAACTATGAGTAATGAAACAATTTTATTCATATACCCACCACAACAGACTTGGCCAGATATTTGGATTTTTCCCTGTACTCAGAGAATTTCTGATAATCACTCATGGCACTTCAATTGCATCACATTGATCTTGATACTAAAAAGAAAAGGCTCTGTTTTCTGAGGAGTTGCATAAGTGAAAGACCAGTTTTCATGCTAGGTGGAAAATTAATTCCACAAAATTGTACTTGTTATTTAAAAAATGGTTGCTCTATCAATTCCTTAACCAAAGATATTCCCCAGAAAATATTGATTTTGGTGTGATTTGGGATATTTACTTTGTCAGAGGGAGTAAAAGGCCAAGGAAGATGTGCGACAAGGTTGATCCAGGCACTCTCCATTCAGGTCGAAAAGAAGGTCACAATAGGAATATTTAATAGCATATATTTCCATACTCATCTGGTAAGAGAGACACAGGAAATATGAATGGTATAAATTTATTAAGGTTCAGGATATTTAATTCCATTCTTGACTTGAGATTATATTGATTTAGAAATCAGAAATTTGTAGGCTTATCAGCAACAAATGGATTATGGTATGGAATCAGGCTAAAACCTAAGACAATTGGAATCCAAAGAGTGTATTGCCTTCCTGTTTGGCCAAAAAAATTACTTCCTTTTCTAAGGCTAAACTAATATATAATCAAAGTGAATTAATTTTGATTAGATCCAAGTTGTTTTACATGGGTACCGATTAAAAATATTTAAGGCATAGTAGGAGTAGACTTGTGAGTGGTAAACTAGACCCCTAGACACAAATGCTTATTACTTTTCCGTTAATGGCTAATTTTCATTCTATTTTATTGGGTATGGATATAAATATGCTATATTTCAAATGGCTCTGGTTTGCTTGGGAAATAATTTTGGCTCTTCCCATATTAAAGTTCAGATTGGAGTTAGGATTCCTGAGTTAAACATAATAAACTATTTCTTTCTTTCATATTAATTACTCACTGAATTACTCTGAGGGTGCCACCTGCAATCTAGTCTAATGCATGGATAATATCCTGTCATGTAATTTTCTACATAAAATCTCATTTACCATGAGAAGTGATATCCCTCAGTGTATCTAAAATACAAATACCTACATGATAAAGTTATTCAATAGCAAATACGTTTTACAGGATCCTAGTATTTAAAAGAAACTACTTCTCACAATTACAATTTCGTGGTACCCTCTGCTAGTCATATTCCATGAAAAACATATAAAAGAAAGCTACTACGACTATATAATTTGAATGCCCATGTCCTTGGTAATATAAAAGTAATTGTATCATTCCACATTAAATCAGGCTGAGGTTGGTATTGCAGATCCTAAAGGAAACTTTGAGTAAACTGAAGATTGAAGGTTTCCCTGCAAATAGGTATGCTCCCTTGTACCACCTTTATTTAAAAAGCTAGGATTTTAGCAAGTACTAATTTGAAAGAGAAAGATTTAATAACTGCCTTATACTAGGTATCATAGGATTTTTGCGATCAGAACCAGTATTATAGGTTAAACTTAAAAAAAAACTTCGATTGCTAAAAACACCCCTCAATTAATTTGACAAATTTTTCATTAGGTATGCTTATCTTCACAAAAATATGCAATGGGTGAAGCAAATTTTGGGAACTGCTGGAAAAGATGGAGTTTTAGAATCAATCCCAGGGTATGTAGTAGTTTGGTCACATTTATTTCAATGGTTTTAGTACTATCTGTAGTATATTTCCTTCTACATTCTGAGCCAGAAGTGTCCATAGTTTTGCATATATTACTATGAAAAACTCCTTAATTATACTATTACACAATCTGCATGCATTTTATTATGAATTATTGCCCATAATGACACTGAAAAAATCAAGAATCAATGGTTTTAATGATAAGGCTTCAGTCAATGTGATCCTCTTAAATATTATAAATATACATATATCTGAGTAGCCACTCCATCTTTGATTTCATTCCACTTTTAAAAGGATATTTCATTCTTTGTCTCTATTTCACTCACTTTCTATGATAATTATTTCCTAACACTATGGCAGCTTAACACAAATTTTAGCTCTACCAAATGATTGGAAGAATAAAATAATTGTACCTTAGTGTAAAGGGAAGGGGAGTAAGATGGAGTGCAGGAATCGTAGAGCAATTTTTCTTTTGAGTATATGTCCTAGGGAAAGTGGTACATTAATTTTGATTGAGAGAGTGAGGAAAGTAACACCGAACAAAGTCTGAGAGTGCAATGTAGTTTCAAGCCTCATAGGGGATAATGTAGATAATTTGTTTGCACTTCAGTAACTACTTGACGAATGAATGGATATGGGAAAGAAAGTGTATTGTGCAATTGTTGATTTGAGAAGGTGCTAGAGTAAATGAAAATAAATGGCCATTTACTGAAAGCTATAAAAGCATTGTATGAAAATATGTAGTAAGGCAAGTGTAAGAGTGAATGAGACCTATAGTGAGTAGTTTGAAGTCAAGAATGGAGTAAACAGTGATATATTATGTGACAATGGCTGTTGAATGTTTTTGTGAGTGAGAGTTGGATGCATGGATTAAGCAGAGTAGTGATTTTATATTTAAATGTAACTATCTTCTACATGCTTACAATTCAGTATTGCTGGCTAAGAGCCCACTGGATCTACAGCAAGCCCTGGATAAATTTAGTGAGACAACAAAGACAATGGAATTTAGAGTAAATGTCTCTCAACCTGAGGTACCAGATTGTTTTTGATAACGATATAGGAATAATAATTGCATAACAAGTGTAAACAGTGATATAATTGAAGGAGTAGATGATTTTGTATATCTTGGCAGAAAGATTGTTCGTAGTAGTTAGCAGCACTCATAATTCCCCTGCTGACCCTGATCACAACAGGATTTTGGAATTGAGAAAACAAGTGTGAATATTCACAAGAAGGCACGACTAAAAATTTTTCCCTTAAACAAAAATTAAATGCAAATATTGGATGCATCTCTAGCAGTCTTCTGATTAATTTCGCTCCAAACAGTATGCAATTCTATTGACTTTTAGATAAATTGCCTGACTGAACAAGGCTAATTGCTGAAGAAATAAGCCTTCATAAATATATTTAATAAAATAATATAAAATATATGAATACAAAAAAACTCGGAAGGAATAATCAGGAGAGTTGAAGCACTCAGGAGGCCTTTGTGTCCTCCTTACCTCTCAAAGGGTCATTTATTACCCTGGCAAATAGCAATGACTGGCGGGTAAGTGAGTGTAGCCACCTAATCAGAGAAAGGCGATTTTTAAAAACTTTTTTTTCACCATTTGGAAGTGGTAACTTTTTTGTCTGGGACTGTACCTCACTCCCAAAATCTCAATTTCCTGGTTTTCTATAAATGTATTACAGGCTTACAGCAACATTCTTTCTTACATAATTTCATGTAGGACTATGAATGCATTGCAGAGAAAAACAACCAGACAGTTTGCAGATATTTTAATAAAATAGTATATAACAATAACGTTACAATTTAACAAGTGCCTTTTATCCTTGAGGAGCATCCTTTGTCAACTGTGTATGAGTTATTCGACATAATTTCAAGTTTTGAAGAAAGCGGAGTTCACCATTCCACTCCACCAATTTCTTCATTTCCTCAGCACTCATCATATTTGGAATTTCTGTAGAAAGGAATTATGGTTAGAGGGAAGTTTCAACAGTAAATTTCATTGAAAATAAACTAATACAATAGAATAAAATGGATATTCTTACACACATTTCAGGTTGGAGTCAACAGCAAAAATTGCATGATATGATGATGCTTTCTATTATCTTATTTGAAACTACGTATGATCTATAGAGGTCCTTTAAAGAATTTTGGTGGTAATTGTGCAGATATTCACTCATCTATATCTATCTACATGAAGTAAAAGATATGGGGTATAGTGTGACATTCACATTGCCAAGGGCATAATTATGGTTCTTTTTTTGCATATGATCACTTTACAATGCAATTTTTTTATGTATCACAGTTAGTAATCATAGAGTTCGCACCCAAACTCTAGTGATAATTTTAAGCAGTGGTCTACTGGCTAAGGTAGATTTCAGATCTACCTTAAGGAAATGCTTAATTATAATGCTTAACTAGAAGAGATTCTTGGAGCAGTGAAAGGGAAGGAGAATCTAATCATAATGTGTGACATGGGCATGATGGCCGGAGAGAGCTGAGGGAAGCATTATAGTTCGGATTGGGGAAAAGAAATGCCACAGGAGAAACACTTGTAGAGTTCTGTAGTGAGAGAAACATGGAAGTGGCCAACACCCCCTTCTAGCAACATTGGCAAAGAAGATGCATGTTGAAGATGGCGGGGAACAGAGCAAGATACTAGCTCAACTATATCCTAATGAGAAAAGCATATAAGAATCAAGCAAAACAATGTAAGAGCTACTCTAGCACAGATGTGAACAGCCATAATAGCCTAGTGGCCATGGAAGGCCAACTGCGACAGAAGAAGATGAAGAGGGCAAGACAGGAACCCAAAAAAAGAACACTAAGGCACTTGAGGAAAAACAAGTAGGATATGGGTTCACCTCGATCATCGATGGAAAACTGGAAGGGATAAAGGAGACCAGTAAAACAGTAAAGTGGAAAAAACTAACAGACAAACATGACAATGACAGAACATGACAAACATGAGTAATATATTTCAAATCAGGTAGCCATGGATAAAAACACAAATAAGAGGCAAGGAGAAGATACAAGAATCTAAGAAATGAAAGACAGGAAGCTCAGTAAAGAAATTACAAAACCAAATCATACAGGAGTGCAAGAAAGCCAAGAATAGCTGCTAGGAATAAATCAATGAACATATAAGGAAGGAAGGAAAGAAACACTGACATGGCTTGCAAAGTAGTGAAGAGTCACTTCTGATAGAGGAAAATCAAATCCAACATTAGAAAATCGAGTGGAAAGATCCTAATAGAAGAGGAAGACATATGAGAAAGGAAAATCAAATCCACCATTAGAAAATCGAGTGGAAAGATCCTAATGGAAGAGGAAGACATAGGGAAGAGATACATCAAAAAACTCTATCAAGGGTCAAAACCATGAGAAGATGGCTTAGTAAAAGAATAAATTGATGTAGAGAAAGATCATCAAAGCCCAGAGATACTGGGAAGTCAATTCGACTAAGCTGTGAAAGATGAGGAATAACAATGCACCCAGAGTTGATAAAATAAATGAGAAATAATCAAGATACTCTGGGGCAAAGCAAAGGATATCCTTCATTGAATAATCAAAGATAGCGACAACAGTGGATGAATGCCAGATAACTTTGAGAGGAGTACAGTGATTGCAATACTGAAGAACACAAAATTAAGCCTGGTGTCACATACAACCAAAATACTGATGCTAATAATAAGACGAAGATCAGAAGGAAAGATGGAAGAAAATATCTTGGAATACCAATTTGGATTCAGGAAAAATTGACAAGCAAGGGAGGTGATTAAGAGCTTAATGGTAATGGCTGAAATAAGAAGAGCCATTATATGTGGATTTCGTGGACTTGGAGAAGGTCTTGAACAATGTCAAATATAAAAACATGTTCAAGATACTAGAAGAACTTGAAATGGACTATGACAGAGGAATAATCTATAACCTCTACAAGAATCAAGTCAAAAAAATGTGATGAAAGACTGAAGAGAGAAACTGAAAACAGATACCACAATTTGAGAAGAGAAACCTGAGCAGTGGCCCTTCACCTAGCTTGGTAGCTATATGATATGGGAAGGCTAAGTGGAAATTTTCATCGGGGGAAATAAACATTTTAGGTATGCAGAAATACAGTGCTTTTGCCTCAATACCACCTTTAGTGGTTGCTTACTTATTGTGTTTACTTACCAACTCCACAAGTCATGAATTCTTCCCTTTCCCTCTGAATGGTGTGCCTTATGGAATCTTGTCTGCTTGCATGCTGCCTTTGCCTATGTCCACCAATTGATTGTTTTTTGGCAATATTCTCCAATTCATCATCAAAACGGTGAAGATATCTAGAATAAAATTAGACATGAAATTTCTAGTCCAATAAAAAAACATATGATAGTTCCAAGGGTAATTGAGGTGGCCACACAAAAAACAATGTTACCGCACTATTATTGAAATTTTTCATGCACATAAACATAGATGCTCACTATTAATAAATATTTTCCCTTAGCATGTAAATTTTAAGGTTTTTTCTCTTGCTGAGCAATCCAGAAACAAAGAACAAAATTCTCCTATGTCAGTATTTTAGTAAACCATAAGTGGAGGGCTAAACAAATAAATTGGTAAATAGCAACTGTCCATATTCAAGAAAAGCTGGCAGTATTTTTAACCATGAGTTAAGGGTCCATCATGGTACAAGGGGCATTCAAAAAGTAGTACCATTTTTGTTTTAAAAAGTTCACACATATGAGGTGCCAAAAAAAATCCAGCCTTCAGCCTAGGAAAAAAATGCCGCACACCTGACAGGGTTACGACCCTAATCCCCTTCAAAGTAGGCCCCTTGTGCCTCCACACACTATCCCACCAATCCTTCCACTGCTGAAAACACTTCTGGAAGACATCTTTTGGATTGGCCTTAAGCTCTCCCTTTGCATTCTGCAATACCTCCGCTCTCCTCTCAAAACTGGAAACTTTCTGGGTCATAATCATGCATCCTTGAATCATCACCAGTTATCATGGTGTTGAGAAACTGAGGATTGGTGTTATCAGGGTCCAACATATCCTGCATTATGTCAAGACATACCTATTTGTTTCTGTTCCTACTTCATTAACTTGGGCACCAATTTTGCAGCCACTCAGTGCAAGTCCAATTTCTCTAGTAGAATTGCATGTCCAGAATCCTCTCTGATCGCAACCTTGTCATCAATTTATCATACTGTCAAATGATGATCTTCCACTATCAAATTTCATGCCTCAACGATACCTTTATTCCAAGCTGTTTTTGGCCCACTGGATTACTGGTCTCACTCCACAGATGTTCAGACATTTTTGAATCGGTTGAACCCCTCCCTTTATTTGTGTTTTGCCCATGGCATCATCTCCAAACACTTGCCAAATTATACAAATTCTTTTATCTTAGGAGTCACCAAGCTTCTGACAAAACTTGATCCAGCATCTCTTCTCTACACGTACTTTCATCTTCAGCAAACCGGTAATCCAACAAACACGCAGAAACTGATGCACACTGCAATGTTGCGAAAATTCATGCATGCACATGAAGGTATCCCTGTCAAATGTGGAAAGTGGCACCACCTTACAGTCATGACTTGGCGTGTAAAAATTTAAGGTTGGATCCTTTTTAAACTGGCCTCTTGTAAGACACATCACATACCAGATAAGAAAAGTGCCTCAAAAATGGCATAAAAGGTGGCAAAAAATATTTTAAGCAGTGCTCTTTCATGTAAATATAAATTCAAACAAAAAATTCATATTTTGAGTTTTTTATACAAAAATTACTTAATTTTTGAACGCACCTCATAAATATCTAGTGATGCTCTGGGATATAGATTTTTTTTAAAACAATTACAAAGAATTCCAGAACGCTTCGACCATAATCTCTCATGAATTCTGATTACTTTTTAGGATATCCAAAAATGGTTTGTTGGATGCTCATATGATTAATTTTTTCACGTGGGAACATATTGCGAACACACATCCTCAAAATCAGCAAGATACGTGTTTGGAGGTTGATAAAATAGACAAGGGAGCAAATTACATACGGACTTCCAGGATAATTATTCAGGTTTGTGACAATAAGTGTCCTGGGATGTGGCCAAAACAATGACGTTTCCCGAACATAAACACCTCCGCCACCTATGAGAGCTCTATCACGTCTGAATATAAAAAAATCTATAAAGTTTAACCATTTCATCAGCTATATGCTCTTTAAGCCAAGTTTAAGACATGCATCAAAATCACTGTAATCAGCCTGAAGGTCGGTTTGGTAGGTGAGGGTAGAGGTCACCCAGTAATAAGCCCAACGGCGTGTAAAATTCACACATCAGGGAAGGGGGGCCAGTTCCTTTCCCTATATCGCCTGAGATTTCCCAGGATGGAGTGGTATCAAACGTACATCTAACATCATAATTGCTACCTTGAAAAAATAAAGAGAACTCGAATCGAAGTGACCAAAGAGAGATTGACATCCTCATCATGGCCATAAAACAACGAAAACCTCCAAGTGACGAAGTAAATACCAGCAAATTACACTTGTGTCCTCCTAGAAGCACCCTTTTGTTTATATGCTCCCGTTTATAACGACTCAGAACGCATGTTAAAAACTGAAATTATTACTTTTCAATGATTTCCAGCGTAGATTCGGGCGTTAACTTCTCCTGAGTCTCTAGATTATCTCTGAACCACAAAATCTTTTCTCCAAGTAGATTCTGTTTCATTTCATGACCATGCTTCGACTTTTGCCTGTTGCTTATCCTATGATTAAAGAAAACATTGATAAAGTGATGTTATTTCAAAACGTACTTCATGGTTAAATTGTTAAAATTTTGTAGAATTTGTAATAATACTCCCTTTTTTAGCGTTTTGATCAATGTTTTTGTTTTTCGGCTATTAGGGTGCAATAATTTTTGTCCTTGAGGGTTCTTCTTTCCCTACGATATTACACATATTAATTATTAGCATTACACTACAAACAGGATGAATACCTATTTATGCATTACCTACCATTTTATTTTTATCACAGCAAAACCGCAAAATTGTACAAACACGTCCCTTCGATCTTATTTATTGAGGTATTGATATTGGTGCTAGACGCTCCCACGTGGTATTTTTGTTTACATTATTTTTGAACAAATGAAGTATGAGATTCGCTGTGGCTGGCTACTACCCGCCGTTTAAATTGGTTAAATTTATAACTGGTGATCATAGGGGAGTGTTATTTATTTTCTGGTTACCACTAATATATGACATTCTGTGTAACTAGTTTTTTACTTAGGCTGTTTAGCAAAATTAGGCACCTTCTTTTATTTATATAACATGTAGCTACAAAAACTCTTTGGTACCAAGTAATGTTTACGAACTCCTTATTGTCTGTAAGAGTGGAGGCTAATGATATTTTATTTTCAAGCGATTCTCACAAATTATGTTCGCATCTGCGTATACTCATAACAATTAAGCTGAATATTTTATTTTTTTTATCAATCCATGAATATACATATGTAGTCATTCATGGATCAATCATTGCATTTCATCAACCACAACTTTATTCCGAAACAATTTTAATGCACTCACGATATTGCGATTAAAAATATGTTTCATACCTTCAGTAGAGGACCATGACAGATCAATAAATATAGGTACTTTAATACGGGATAAAAATTTTCCAATTACAAGGCAATTATAATTCACACAGCATTACAAAATATTTAAGAAAAATACTACAATATATAATAATATAATTTCCAGTGCATATTTATGAACAGGGTTATTTAAAAATATTAAAAACAGCGTGTATAGAAACACACATTCAAAAATAAGATCAATTAACTGAACTTATTAGCATTCTTGAATTTTAAAATTTAGAATGAACAACATTTCTATATTTTGTGATAATCGGTTGTTGTCTCTTATGAATTTAAACAATGGCATAAAATATGGACAATTTTTTGACAATTAGGGAAGATTAAACGTTTTAGGCTTTCTTGTTGCCCTGGCATGTGTGCTGAATTCTAATTTTTCCTAAAGTGTATGGCAGTAAACTTGTTAATGTGCCAAGCGGTATTTGAAAAATTTGGCCAGCAGCTTTCCTTTGGGTAGCAAGTGGAAGTGAATCAAGTTAAGTTATGATGATATCAATACTAATATCAAAAGAAGAGAGGCTAAACCTAAATAATACCATGCAGATAAATCTGTTTTTTAATGTATCGTAATGAGGGGACCACACTGGGGAACAATACTCAAGTGTGAGCCTGGCAAGGGAGCGAAACTGTTCCAAAACAACTTGTCTGGAAAATCTAAAGTAACAAAATAAATGAAACCCAAAGTTCTATAAGATTTCATTACTACTGTGAATATGTTTTTCAAAATATAAAGTGCTGTCAAGTAGTATACCCAAGTCAGGACATATTTCTACCCTGTTTAAATGTCTTTTGCACAGAGTGTAATCATACATATTAGGTGTCCTAATACAACTAAGTCATGATAGTACATTTTTTAATGTTTAGATTCATACAATTCATTAAGCACCAAAACAATAATGGACCAAGATGTGATCCCAATGGAACACCAGAGGTGGCTACAAATGAGTATAAGATACCATTATTAATCTTTACCCCAACCAGTCGGTTGGTTAAAGAGCTTTCAAGACATTTTATTAAAAAATATTTAGGGATGGAAAATTATCTGGGCCAGTACTCTCGTGTATAAATATCTTAAGTTTGATAAAATTTAATTAGTAGGTATATACGTAATGTAATAGAAACTGTTTCACTGTATTCAAATCTAGGCAGGTTTGCAGGTTGTTCATTTGAATAGACTTAGGAAAAATAGTGGGCAAAGTTATTTGATATCTAATGATAATTACATCCTACAGAATTTTCCAGATACATCTCAGGTAGCATTTTATCAGGTTTTCTCATAGGATTCACATCTCCAGAAGTTTTTCAAATAGTGAGGAATGTTGGATTGAATTCGTTTTAGGTACTTTTAGTGACAGAATTTTGACAATGATTTACATTTTTAAGGTAATTTGAGAAATTTAAATAGTCCTCTCTATTCGCAATCCCTTAAAAAAATATATGGTAGGTTTCTTTTAAAGTTTTTTCAACTCTGCAGAAAACCATCTTGGGAAATCTATAGTCCTTATTGATAAGGGGGGGGTGAAGTTTTCAGTTGCACTTTATAATACATCGTAAGAAATCATCACTGCCTCATTAATCTGATTGTTACACAACAAAAAAATCACAGTAATCATCCCAAAGGTCGGTTTGGTAGGTGAGGGTAGAGCTCACCCAGCACTATGCCCAGTGGTGTGTGAAATTCACACATCAGGGTATGGTGGCCAGTTCCTTTCTCTGCACCGCCTGTGATTTCCCAGAATGACTTAGTACCCAAAAAATGGTACACAGCTTGGGTGAAGCTGAGGGTGCCAGGAGGTAATACCAGGAATCGTACCCTGGCCCTCCAGTCAGTAGCCCAAAACTCTAACCTCTCACGCCACTTTATCATGCAATATGCCTGATCAATTCATTAAACCTAGGGAGCAGGCAAGTGCCTCATAATTGCAATTCTTATAATCATACCTGGTATTTAAGTACCTACTTTGATTCATCACTTAGTGTGAAGGAATATTTAATTGCAGGGTGGAACTGATTAAAATCAATAACAGGGTCTGGGTCTAAACAAGATGGCATTGATTGCAAATTAGAGAATGCTGATTCTATTTGAAATCCAAAACTATTTTAAATTGAATTTGCCCGATTTAAGCCCAGAACAGAAAAATTTTCACAAAATTTTGGGTTGCAGAGTGTGCGAAATTATATTTAAATTTAAATTAGACCAGGGGATGCCAGGTAAGTTATAATCACCTAAAGCTACCAGGTTATCATAGTCTACAGTTTTACAAAGTCTTTCAATTCTTTCACATATTGAGATATGTCTGTTCTTCAGTCCCAGGTCAAGGTGGTATATAAACACCACCGATATGAGTTCTATGTAGATCTTTTGAGATTTTTGCATAGATTTGTTCAACATTTTTGTCAGTTTCAGTCACTAACTTCACTGAAAGGTGATTTTCTGGCTATTAATACACCTCCACCTCAGGATATATCTGATGTTTCTCACTATGATCACATCTGAAAACATCAAAAAACTGTAAACCAAGTTCAGAGTTCTTTATATTGTTAGCAAACCAAGTTTTGGTCAAAATAATGGCATCGTGTGTGGTTATTGACATTGATAAACAGAAATGACCAAGTTTCATTCTTAAATCCCTAACATTTTGCTAGTACACCATCAAAGGTGCACTAATGCCATTTAGTTATTTTACGCAATTTCAGGATAGCTGTTCATATCTTGTATCATAAGTTTACTTTTGCCTCCTTCTTTAGTGTTCACCTTTTAACTTTCTGAAATATTGCCGCTGAATCAAGGGTCATTTCAGGATAGCTGTTCATATCTTGTATCATAAGTTTACTTTTGTCTCCTTCTTTAGTGTTCACCTATTAACTTTCTGAAATATTGCTGCTGAATCAAGGGTCTGTTCTGGTGCAATGGAAAAATTGGAACCCATTGTCAATTTCGATTAACTTTTAATATGACCTTCTGCTTCTGAAAAAAATTTTCGCAAGACTTTAACAGGACGAATCCTTTTTACCATAGTTTTCCTAATCTGAACACAGACATAGCTGTCGCTTCAATGGTGTCAATCTTGGAGAGTAGTTCCATTACCTGCCTCGTGCCTTCAATTGGATTCAGAGATTCTTCAAGATTGAAAATATTTACACAGTTTTCTTTTCTATAACTCACAACTCCTGTGAGAATTGCTTAAAGTTCTTCATTTCCAAAGTGGGGTTTTCAAGTGCAGTAGGCATGTTTTTTATTTTAGAAATTTTGATCTCTGACTGGTCAATATGTTTTTTAAAAGAGTCGACAGCTCAGCTACAGCACTCAAAAGGCTCAATGTGGTTACATCTAGTGGATATTTGTCCAGTTTTGGTGTTGACGCATTTAGAGGAATTTTATGAAAATGCTCATCACAATAGGAACAAATTATATGTTCCTTGTCCATATCAAGCTTTTGTTGCATTTCAAATCTGATGTTGTCATTAAAATATAATCTGTAGAAGAAATAGGTACTAACTCTTTACTTTTATGTATACTGTCAGCCCCCTTCTCTTTCCTGGTATTGCACTTCCAGAAGCTCATTCATAATCACTTCAGGCAGTTAGGCCAGACCTGGAATCTCTTCTACAGCCCAGAGCAGTTCAAAACAGCCCTCCAAAATATTGCAGTCCACTTTATGTAATCTTATGGTTGTAGATGATGTTGATAGAATTAATGTTGAAGCTAAATTTGATCATTTGTTAGCATCTTATCAATAATAAGAAACCATGAAAAAAGACAGGAAGCACAATCATGGACCAGCAGGGTAACGTTGTTATTTTAGATGAATGCTTATTATTATTCTGATGTCAGTACTATACCTTTCATTGCTGCAATGGGCCAATATTGAGAATATATATAAAAAGGCATGTTTAATCTTGGGTCACCAGACTAAAATCAACATTTTGCAGTAACCCAATATAGCCACTGTTGTATTCGGGTTTTGTAATAACGTAATGCAAAGACTATGCGGCTGATNCATGAAGTCCCTAAGCTGCCATTTGAGAAAATTGCGGGAGACATATTAGATTTTTCCTGCTACAGCCACAATGGTACAATATTTTAGGTTAATGTAGTTAAACCTAGGGTAAATATTTTAGTTTAGTACAAAATTTTAGGTTTAGGTAAAACCATGGGGAGGGAAGGGTGAGGTGGCATGTGTGGGAGAATTGAGAGAGGGGTATTGCAAAGATGCAGATACATATTTTTTTATTACGGATTATTTAAAGTTTAATTGGAATAAAGAGGAGGAAATAATGGGGCCTGAATCCCTTTTCAGGTTCCCTTAATTTATCACTATTTAATACTTGAAATATCTGTTTGTCATGCTTGAAATAAATTTGTGACGATGGAAAAATTAATTAACCCAGTAAAAGAAAGGGAGCCCCAGGGACAACTTAAAATCAGGTTTTATTTATTTTTCCAATTCCAAAAGGGAACTGTGCATAGGGTATGCTAATTTACATTAGTATGTCTTGTAAAATGTTTACATTCATCAGTGTGGTGGGCAATGGTATAACTGTAAGACATGATAATGAGAGAAAATGCATGTTAACTCCTTGAATTTTATTTGTAAATTTATTTTTAAATCATCCATGAAAATGATGAAGCCAGTGAAAAGTTAACCTTCATTCATTTAACATCTGGCAGATGCATGATTCTTCCCCATCTTTAGGATGGTTTTTGTCATTCACTTTGGTGGATGTGGGTTTTCTGTATCCCTGCCACCCCTTCTGACATGCTCCCTCTTTGTACTGGTGGCTAGAGGCATGCAAAGTGAGGTGAGGGTAGAGCTCACTCAATATTAAGCCCTATACGGTGTGTGGAATTCACACATCAGGGTAGAGGGGGGCGGGAGTTCCTTTCTCTGTGCCTCCTGTAATTTCCCAGGAGGACCTGGTACCCAAAAGAGCACACAGTTTGGGTAAAATTGAGGGTGCCCTGAAACATCACCCAGAATGGAACCTGGGCCCTCCGGTTTCTAGCCCAGTGCTCTACCCACTGAACTACTATGCCCCTCCTATCGCACCCAACCATGGGGTGGGGTAGGAGGGTGCCATCAAAGAATCTGGACTGATAAGGAACTCAAATTTACATACTTACATAAAAATTTGTATAGGTAACCTAAATGAATGTTTGACAAAATATTTTCACAACTGAGTGAATGGATTTCAAAGTTTGTTCTGATTTTAGTTATTGCACACCCAAGATGAAGGGCTAAGGAGTGTTTTGGATACCACAATATTGGAGTCAGCCCTGGAATAGGGCCACCAGAAGAGTGGTGTTAAAATACCTGTGGTGCTAAATAAAGTACCAACCATGGCAGAGGGGATATGAAGGGTCTTCCATAGAAATTAAGTAGATGTTGGAGGCCGATACCTTGTGGAATTCCATTTTAGGATACTTTGCAATATTCCACCACAAAGTGGTGGAATAATGCAAAGTATAATTTCTTTATCCTCTTCCATAGAGGGTGCAAAACGAGCATCTTGCCAACCCTGATTACATATTCCTCCATGTGTGACACGTGTGATGACTTGATCACTTGGCCAAGTAGGGATGGGCTTTATGGGCCAACATTGTTTAGCATAGGCGATAAGGTCAAAGAAAAAACAGAAGTTACTAAATCTTCACTTTTATTATATCTTTTACACACAAATAGTTTCTATAACACTTTAACTTCTGTGTAACTTTTTTCAGAGTACCACATTCATTCAATAAAATAAAATTTACAACAGAAACGGGAGAAAGTGTCACTCCACATAGTGGAGCTAACTTGTTTATGCTGAGGTATCATGTGTTGTGATTTTTGAAGTCTATTGCATAAGTTAAATGGTGAAGACAAGCTTGGAGGGGGAATTTGGCTAACAGCGGCAGCCACCAACACAGCAGCAAGGTATTCAGGACGTTTTCGGTGCATCAACATATGGTATGACATGCTTGTAACTAAATGAAATGAACCTTGATTTATCTTTCAGTTGTTGATTTCAAAATCTCTATTTGGCATTATATTCACATAAAAAACAAAAGAATTTGCAAATGATATTTGAATGAATTACGTGGGATGAGGGATGAGATTATAACTTCACTATGAAGATCCTCTGGAACATCACAGTGAAGTTGACACATAAAGAGGCTTGCTGAATAAGAGGTTTGACCATGCAATGTAGTCACTTGACTATTTTGATTTACAGAAAAATACCAAGTTTGCAACAATGGATACAATGATGTACACAACCCAATTGCTCAAATTCTAAAATGAAATAAAGATGTGTACTCTCGTAGCGATTTTAAAATGTCTTCTCATAAAGAAATTAAAAAGAAAATATCTTTCACAAAAGTCAGTCATAACAGATACCAAGACTCAGAAATGCATCTGTATGAGTGTAAATATATATATATATAAATCTTTTATTCCACATTACATCAAGTGAGTCTGTACATCTCAGTGGAAAAAACTAGAAATGATTGTACTCTATGTTAGGGTCAAGAAAGATGTGATATGTAGGCTTTTTTAAGCCCTGTATAAATTATTCTTCTGTATTGCAAAGATTTCACACTGTAACATACGTTGTCATTTCCTCTTGAAGTGTGACAAAGGAATTCATTCCACTGTTGCAAATATTTAACCAGGACATTGAAATATTACTATAAAGCACCAAATTAAGCATGTGCTTCAGAAAATCATGATGCAATGACTCTTACTGGTGGATTTTTTTGCATCCAGCATGGCACATTTTTGGCAAAGATTTTTTTTTCCGATTGTGATAGCAATCAGTGATTCACTTCAAGCTCATGAATGTGAACATAAAGCACCAAAAGATTTTCAGGCTAGTTGCTCCAAAAGCCCTAAATTCAAGATACTTGCCAATTTATTCCTAAATAAACTTTTTTTTCTGTTATCATGTTTGGTATTTTTTTAAACTTAAGTACAAATATTTACATCTATAATAGAGAGTATAGTGCCCCAAATTATTATCGAGTAATATTCAAATAAAATTTCAGTAATAAACTGAACCTCTAATTATTCTATATGTACAATTATATATTCAGGAATAATTAGGCATCAACATTAATGTCACAATTAATGGTTGCTTCATGTTGATAAAAATTCCCCTGGTAAAGAAATGCTGAGTGCAACCATTGCCCACAGATAAATAGGTTAGCAAATATTCCCTGTTTTTCACTATTGTTGGAACTATCCAAGAAAAACATTCTTTCACAGAAGCCAAGAAAATTTGCTACAAAACACTCACTCTCCTAAGACATCTTTTTTTGCTGAAAATATGAACACATAAGTTGGCTTCTGTGAGTTTAGGAACCTAATGGGCCCAGGACTGACAGAATAAACCAAATTTAAAAAATTATTTACAAAGTATGACTGTACTTATGTATTTGACTAAGATTCTTAAATGTGGAAGTCCATGTCTTCAAGCGTAAATTATAGCTTTCCCCAAATGCATGATGGGTTTTCTTCTACCAAACTTTCCCTATGAACATCGATTATTAAAATCATTTGTTGCATTGCAGTGACTAATGGTACTCAATTCCTTTGAAACATCTTGCACTACAATATTTTATCAGTCTACATGTATGGCATCAGTGAATCTTGAACCTCATTTCTTTCAGACATGAAAGAAGAATATATAAGTAATAAATGGAATGGTTCAAAACAAAAGACAAAGATAACCGTTTACCATATGTAAACTTGGAATACTTAGGCAAAATGCACAACAATAAGTTGCCCTGTTCCATTTGTTCTTGCCCTTACAAATGATTGCTCGGGATTTATGCATATCACCAAATCTGCTGGATCACACACTCTGCGATTCTCATTTTTTGTTGTTTACATGGAGTTTGGCTAATAGAAACAATCCAATTGCCTCAGCATTTTTTCAAGCACCCACATGGCGATTCACAGCAACAGTTAATACACTCCTCACCAAAGTTACTTAAAAGAACATCACTTTTCCTAGTCACTCCATATCAGCATGGTGGTGAGGTAGTATTTCTCTTTCTCAAACACACAGGAAATGAAGTCATATCACTATTGATGTCCATAAGGTCATCTACGTTGTCCATGCAGCTTGCCCACCCTCAGCATTCCAGATGACCCCCATGCCGCACATGTCTCACAAGCACACTTTATATTGCATTGATAACTTCCTTCTTGCTCCCTCCCTCCCTCCTCGTTCACCTCTTGGTCCACACTTCGTAACCATGTTCACTCCTCTCTTCAGCCTCTCCTCCTCCCCCCCCACTCACTTCACCCTGCCCCCCTCCACTCTCGCACTCCACCACCTCTGCATCCACCGCCAATGACTCTTGTCAAAAGTGAATGTCACGGACATCTGTGGGAGTCCCAGCTTTCTCATGTTCCGCCACTTTGCCTGCTGCATTGTTTGGGTCCAAGGGTTGTGATTGCATGGAGTTGGATCCATTTGTGCCCTGTGATGAGCCACTCCCTCGACTGTTGATGGTCTCGGTCACCATTTCTTCGATTTGGTCCAAACAGCCTCGGAGGTAGTCCTACAGGAAAGGAAAGAAGAAGAAAAGGTTTTAGAGACCACATCCATGGATAGTTGTCAACAATGGGTCCACTCACCTGGCACCTCTGTAGTTTACTCTAATTTCTAAATGACAACTTAAGCATCATCAACCTCCTACTTAAAATGGAGTAGATAAGTTAGTTATGCCTATGATGGAACTCTCAATCACAACAATGCTTGACAATAGAGAAGCATTCTGAGCTTTCACACTGATACTTTATTATAATAAATAAAGATAACTATTGGCCAAAATACTATGTAGCTTCATCCATAATTGTGAGGTGGTGAAAAAACTGCAATCCTTCAAATTATAGCAGATAAAATTATCAGCTTCAACATCATAAGGCACTTCATTGCATTATTATATCATATAGCTAAAGTTCCAATATATTTTTTTCAGATTTATCTGCTAACTTACAGGGTCTTCATACAGACCCCTATCCTACTCCATGAAAAGACCAAATACGACTAACAAGGATTCTTAAAATACCAATTATTTTGTATGTATCAATGATTTGAAGCAGTAGTGACAGCATTAAATTTTAAAATTATTTTAGGAATTGAATTTAAATTGACTTTTTCTACCAAAATGTTTATCACTGGATTATTGGGCTTTAAACACTTACTGGTTCAATTGATGTAATGCGATGGAGAGTATCCAGTAGTTGGGACAGAGTGCATCCAGTTTTAGCAGACCAGTCGAGTCCATGAAGAGCAGCAGCAATGCTGGCAGAAGCTATCATGCTGGGTGGATATGAAGAGAATTTATATTCTGCAAAGAACAAAAGTTAGGGATTTAGCCAGATGGTCTTTATAAAGCATTTAAGCATATTAGTAACCATGACAAAGTTTGAAATAGTGTAACAGAATAGTTAGGTTATTTATATCGGTGGTTTGTGTCTGTAGGATTATACGATAAGCATTGAAACAGGAAAATTTATTGTTTAATTGTGTTCAGTAGCCATTTCATAGGAATAATGTTTTAATTTATTCCACTTTACTAGTACTAGTGACAGAGATACTCATAATTTCTTTACAAACACTTCTTATCATTTTAGGATACCTAAGGAGAATCATTGGCCATTGCTGTACGAAACTGGTCATCTTGAAAATGTAAGTGCCAATTTCTATGCTCTATTGATACTGGATAAACCAGTGTTCGGTAAAAACCACAAGCATAACTAATTATGATAACTTTGTCAACTGTCAATTATGTCAACTTTGACCTTCTGACAACTCATTCCATTTAATATAATTGAAATTGGATTCTAATTATTATTATTTTTATGGAAATTATGGAAAAATTCCAAATTACACCCATCAAACAACATGCAATATGTGAAAATGAAATATCCATCTATCAATTCTCTATTCATACCCCCATTGAGCTAATATCACAATCATGACACCCAGAATATGCAAATGCAACAAAAAGCAATAACGGCTTCGAGGATGAACTCCAAACCTGAATCACCTTATTATTTAAATATGCTGTAGAATCTTTTAATTTCTTTATCATCAATCTTGTTCATCATTAGATTCCTTTGGGCTCATAATAGAGAAAGCCACATATATGGAGAAAGTACTGAACCGGCCAGATTAGATTTTTTATCTTTCTTGGCAGTAACATATCGATTGCTTTTGACGTCCTTTGCATACCAGGCAGGGTGTAATAGGGGAAAATTATATTCTAATTCTAAACTATTCTAGGGGAAAAAATAATGTTAGTATGTCCATCGTTGAAGGAGAGTGAAGGATTTTATTTCGTCAGTTGCAAACTCGCTCTCAACGATCCTGCATTCGACCACTAAGACAACTAGTCTCTTAAACCACTAGATTAGAAACGTGCTTGACTACCAACTAAGATGTCGTGGGTTCAAGCTCTTCCTTTAATAGAGACAGACCTTGAGGCTTATTTGGTACCTACTGAATATCAAGCGTTTAAATATAAGGACCCACTACGGTCCTAATTTCGCCGCTAAAATTATGAAAATATAATCATATTTGGGAAAATGACCAAGCGAATTAAATAACATATTATGTCTAACACAAATATAATTTGTACCCTTCCGTTTATGGGTAATTATTCTGTCAAGTATATCGAGTTTTTTTTATCCAGCTGTAGTCGAAACAAAAAATTAAACTGATCATATACAGTCTCTCACAACAATTCGTTTGGTTCATTTCAATAGTGGTGATCGAATTTCAGGTTTCCCTAAAACCCGGCGCAAAATGGCCTCAGCCTTTGACGCAATGTAAAAAAAACTGAATCTACTACTATCTAACAAAACCAACGCGATTGGGTAACAGTTTATCCAGAATAAAACTAACTGGTGACGGGTACATCAGCTTGTGCACATCAGTTGGAGGGCATTAATTCATTAAATTTTAGCTTTCCTTGCACTCCCTTGAGATCCGAAAAAAGCGGTAACTTACCGCTGCGGGTGGGG
>LYUA01001362.1:128423-139005 GCA_002093875.1 Calopteryx splendens | reverse complement strand
AGGTTGGCTGGTTAGTGGAGGGGAGGAGTGAGTGAGGGAGGGGGGGGTGGAGGGAGAGAGATGGAGAGGGAGGGAGGGAGGGAGGGAGTTGTGAGTTGAGTGGGGATGAGTCAAAGAGATGAATAGATTGGCAAAGCCTTTAATTTTGTCTCGAGATGCAGGCTTTAACGTAGCTTCTACCGATTTTGGCATTTTTTAAAAATGCATCTCATTACGATTGCATGGCATAGGTAACCGATACTTTAGCATTTCATGATATTTAGAAGCGTAATGCAGAACTATGCATGCGCGTGCTTGATAAAGTCCGGTATTATTGTGGCGATATTGGGAGTTTATTTGAATACTTATATCCCACCACCTGAACGTTTGACTCCATTTGGCGATAATCTAAGCTCACTCACATTGCAATTATGTATCTAATATTAAAGCAAAACGACAAAATTCTACTCTCGGCAAAGTGTTGGTGTATGGCCAGAGGAATAATGTGAGTGCCGCATCCCGATTACGGACGTACCTATCCTATCCCTACCTATCTCCTAGGAAAGGGGAGAGGGAGGAGTGGAGCAGGAGGAATCTGGCGGGCAAGAGAATGCTGGGGGGAGGGGGGTGAAAGAGATGAAAAGGGGACCGTGTAGGGAAATGGGTGGGAGAAGAAGTCGGACCCTGGGGGCAGCGGTGGGAGGGCTCTCCGTATACAACCAGTAGGTATTGAGAGGAGGAGCCGCGGCGACAGGAGGGAGAAGTTCGGCGTGCGAGTTTTTCGAAATCGTCCCACCCTCCATTATTTGTCATCAACTCGGTGCTCAGCGTTACTCTTTGATTTCCTCCGCCCCTTGGCTGAGTAGGTGAACGCACTTTTCAACCATCTTTAAGAACAAAAAGTAACGAAATATCCCTCAGTACGTGGTTCCAGCATGGTTTATCGTAAGGTTCATGACACGGAAAGGGGTTTGGTTTTTCCGCCTTCTTCTGTTTCATTGCTTCACTGCTGTTCCATTTACGTTTCGCACCCGTTAAAAAATACACATTCAGACCGGGAAACGAACCTTGGTTCGGGGGGACGAACCAGTGCAGCCAGTGCAGAATTTTCCTCCCGATTTGAAGGTGGTGACGATTATTTGCTTTCCGAAATACTCTAGATCACCTCTCATGGATCACGATGAAATATCCTGCCGCACCCATATGTAATAGGTGAAAAACTTCATGACTAATATCTCCTACCTTAGATGTAGCTAGATTACTTTTGTGTTTAATGGAATGAATGTAGATAGAATGAAAAATTGTTCTAAAAGATTTCCTTTCAACTTCCTCTTCATTTTTATGGTTATTGCATATCGACGCTTTGTTTTAAACTTATGAATATAAATAATAAAATTATAAATATAAATGAGAAACATGAGAAAGATCTCTTCCATATATAATAAAACATGAGAAAGATCTCTTCCATATTTATAGTCGTTAATTTTTTCAGTATAAATAAGGAGCAAATAAGTATTTCATTATCTTTTCATAATTTTTCTCTGTAAAGAAGTGGAAATATCACCAATGCAATTCTTCGAAAATTATTATTAGGCTCATAACATTTTCTCTTCAGGCTTACTGGAAAACGGTCATTTACGAAAGCTGGGATTCTATAATGAGGAGTTTTCTGTTATTCAGGAAGTTATTAAAATCACCGTATTTCTTCTATTTCTTGGGTTTGCAACATATATTTTCTTCCTAATTACGCGATAGCAGAGAAATATATTTATTGCTATGGGTTATCGCAATATGTTGCTCACGGAATTGATCAGAGAAATAACCAAACAGATCGATGAGAAAAAATACGAACCTTGGTTCGGGTTGGGTTGGGTTGGTCGGGTTGGCGTGAATGGGGCTACCCCGAGAAAGGGTAAGCGATCGAGAAAGTCACGGGGGAATATTATTAAAAATAGTGTCAATGCAAGGAGTATTAGGAGTCTCAGGAACGGGAGACCATGTATGAGACAATGCATGAATGCAACAGAGGAGGAAAAATTGTATGCGAATGCATGCAGGTGTGGAAGAAATTAGTAAAAGGGATTTAGTTCCTGAAATAACTTTAAATCATGAAAATTTGACTTTTCCTACCCCAAAATAGAACGGCGTGATGGGTAAGTATATATGTGAATGTATCGAAAGGTTGAAGGATCTAATATGCATGCAACACTTCTAGAATGGTTGATTATAATCCCCTTAGGAATTTCATTAATTTGGAATTTAATCATGAAAATAAAAGGGTCGGGATCATGGGAAGGGAAATTGATGGTTTTGCTTGGATAACGTACCGTTGTATTTCCTTTTCCCGTGACATTAAAGGTGATAAATAGTATATTGATGGTGAGAAACTCTTTATTTTATTCAATAATTTGATCCTAAATCATTAAAACGTGGAGGAAGTTGACTTTCGGTACTTCAAGTTTATTACTCGAGGCTATATTTAACAATCCTCTCTTGAAAATTACTGTAGTTGTCTGAAAATAATGTCGCCCGTGGCAAAGTGAATACGATGAAAGATTTAAACGGGGAAGAGTAGGCCCATCTATCACCAGCTTTGTTCTACATCTTTAACCCTTTCCAAGGACTTGTGGCCATGGGTGGTACTCTGAGGGGGTTGATCCTTTCTCGTCCTATCCCATAAAATGTGTCCACGGTCATTAGTAAATTAAAATTTTTCATTCGAAACTAAAATTATTGTTTTCTAAGCTATAAAGTAGGATTCTTAACGAATAGGTATTTATCGAGAAAGTCAAAATTATCAGCATACACTAAGTGTATTTGTGTCCTTTCAGCTGAAGATTTTACTCAAACGGTACTCCGATAGCTTAGATGCCCTCCTGAAATCTTTTCAAACATTATTTTTAAATTTTAATAATTTCTTTACCTGCGGAAGAAGGCATTTCTTTATTCAATGTTAAGGTGGAATGAAGGCCATGCATCATATCCATCTTGGATTAACCCTACAGTTGCACGTGTTTCTGGGAAATTGGGATTAAAATAAATTTCCTTACTAGGGTACCCAGGTTTTACTATCAATAAGATGACATTTTCAGCGAGCAGAGACTGATTTCGGTGCACTTTATGTAATATGTATCATGTAAATTGCTTTGTGTTTTAATGAGTTGAATTTATTTCGTGCTCGTTAATAAAATATTTTTTAAATTTTTTAGGTACTTGTTGCTGTTGTACCATAAGCTGTAATATTTTTTAATTCAGATATTCTTTTAAAACAAACATGATATAATTTGATACCAGGGTTCCAATTAATCAATTCAATTACCTTGAAGGCAAATGTGTGAGATAGTTCAAAAATGCATAGGCATCATAAACCATTGCCGTAAGTGAGGTGATATGGGTCTAACAAAAACTCTTCAGTATGAAGGGGATGTAGCTGATGAGTTTAAATAATATCTGAGAAATACGTTTCAGGAATTAATATGCGATCGCTCTTCAGTGTTACATAATTTGAGAATAATCGTTTACTTAAATGGAAACTTGTTTTTTTTTTGGTGGAAAACCTGTCCTTCGGAACGCACACCCAAAGAAATAGCGGTGACTGGGTCACCTTATAAATGGTTTTATCTCCGGACGAGAAAGTGTTCTTGCACTAGTTTTTGCGAAGCTAGGGTCGTAAAACTGAGGCTTTCTCGTGATACATTAATCTCCTAATCCCCTTTGCTAGACGACTCTAGGGTACAGGGGCAGTATATACTCCACTTAAACCGCTGTCGGCTTCACGTATATCCTCAATGCCCCATTGTTTTTTCCTCGGTCACGTTTACATCAGATTTTTCATACGTAGGTGTTATCCATGGTTTTAGATTTTACTAAAAGAAGGAAAGTAGGTAAAGTGTAACTCTGAATTTTAAATCAATGAAATAGGAATAATTTGTTTAAATATAAATATTTGTATTCTATTTCTTGCATTTTTCCGATTCACTGAACTAAATTTGTTTTCGCTGAAGATTAAATTGCAAGTACATGTGAAACCTTGAGACATTGAATTGATGGTAATTTATTTAGGTATTCCTTCATTACTAGCGCAGCATTCAGGGAGAACTTATTAACTCAATCCATTAGTCATAATTTGATTAATAGAGAATTTATATAAGCTCTCACGGATTTTGAAACTGAATTAAATTTTAGTATTTTCAAAAAATTAAATTCACCAACATACCATTGCCATGTCATGAATGCCATTACATTCATTACCTTTCAATTTATTTTCACCTTAAAAAATGAAAGCAATAAACAGATTTTGATGTACTTGGAAATAACATTAATGCATGCCCGTAATTATATCTAAAACCGTTATATCTCACCATAATTTATCGGAAATTCATAATCATTCTAAGCCTAGTGAAAGGATGCTATAAAGACTTTCCCTGCTATATATTATTTCTTTTCTTTATACGGTTTTTATTCTTTAAATTTTTATAGACTTATTTAGAAATTTATTATGCAATATTATAGGGCTAAAAGTTTAGTAACAAATTGATTGTACTTGTTATTACTATTTTATCATATTGGATGGCTGTGTGTATTGCTCGTAATATTATATAATGTTTAACACTATGAAAATTTAAGATCTCAAGTTGGAGCAATTAAGAAATTTATCTACTTTTTCTCTTTATCTAGTCTCATCTATTCTTCAGGTTTTAGTTTATGCATGAGTTTTCGCGTGCGGGACATTGCTGTAAGCTTTTTTAAAATGCAATAGTATCGCGTCTACCTGTTTGTTTTGTCTTCCTGCTTTTAAAATGTCCAGTTGTGATCTGCATAAACCGTTTTTTCTTTCAATAGCTGTGCTGGTTGTTAGTTACTAAGATTTGGTTGTCGAGGAGTTCTACGACGTTATTTAATGTGATGTGCTCAAGGAATTTACAGGACAGAGATTTTAGCGAGTTTGTTCAGTAGTTACTGGAGTCATGTGTATTTCCTCCTTTCACGATAGAGGTAAAGTAAGCTGTTTTCCAATTTTGGGGAATAATGGCTTCAGAAATCGACTTGGTAAATATGCCAACGAGGTACTCTGCTACGCCGTAGGGGATTTTGGAGGAAGGTCGCCACGGGAGCTATTAAAATTTAAAAGCAACATATCTCAGTGAAATAGAATCAGAGCAAAAGTACCTTCTGAGGTTTCTGCCTCACGGAGATTCGGTCTTGTGAGTATATCTCATTGATTTGTGAGTGGAGGACTGGCAACCGGTTCCTGAGCGAATTAAAAAATCAATTTCTCCCAAATTTTCATTCCAGGCTGCAGGGGGCAACCACGCGGGTGGCGGATCCCCCATCCCGCCGTCATCGAACCGCGGAGCACCCCCTCCGATGGGCCATCCGCCGATGCAGTGTGGCCTTGGCGCCGGGGGACCTCACGGGCCCATGGGAGGGCCGCAGGACATGGGCGACCGCCGCGCCCCCAACGGAGACACCTCGGGGCCGAACAGCGCGAACGGGGGCGCGGGAGGCTCCAACGTGTCCAACAACGGAGGTTTCCCCGGGCCCGGCGACCCACTGGTCGGGTTCGAAAACAAATGAAGTTGGCTTTGCATGCCGTTCTGTGACGGCATAGACGGGGGGGGAGGGGTGTCCGGCGTGGGCGGTGGTGGTCCCATGATGCCCTCGGGCGCGGGCGGGAGTGGCATCTGCATGTCCGGAGACCCGATGGGGATGATGTCGCAGCATCACCAGCACCACCACGGGCACCCCCACCACCAGCACCAGGATCAGCAGCACCAAGCTCCCCTGCCGGTGGAGTACACCCAACAGGGGAGAAGGAAGAGGAGGAAGAAGAACTGAGTGGAGGATCCCGAGGGCAAGATGGCGTCGTGGCCGTCGGAAGTGGCGCGCGGCGGGCTGGCGGCGAACTTGGGCGAATGGCAACGTGAGCTGGAGGGCCAAGTGAGCCGCTCGAACATTCCGGACCTTTTTTTTATCGCTCTTCATTTATTGGGCTCTCCGTTCGAAGAGGGGAGCCGGCATGAATCGTCTCGATGGGAGAATGAAAGGAAATGTTTAGTCATGTGACGTGTATTCCCTGGCCGAATGGGGAAAAGTCATGCATTGACTGAAGCATTGTGTAGTCCCGAGTTTCATAAAATATGTAAGTAGACATGAAGCTCGCGTGCGGCTGCTGTAAATCGTATTTCGTGGTGGTAGTGCTATTCGGATAGATTTTTTCCCCGGAGCTATTAAACAAATACGAGGGCACGTTTCTTTTTGCCGTAATAGTATTCATACTCTTTAGAGAAATAACATTGTTGGCGTCTGTTTTGAATGGTCATCGCTGAATCATTGATTGGATGCCGAGGAGTCAGGTGGCTGTAAGCGTATTTGAGCCTATCGTTCGGCGAGAAAACTTGTCCGAGTTTGAGTGAGAGGATGTATAAAGGAAAAAATTGAGAAATCCGAAGCATCTCAATATCGTTGACTTTGTCAATTCTGCTCGAATTCTCCTTCGGATATACCAATTTTATGTATACTTGTAAGATAAATTCATATAGATGATATTTATTGTTTTATATAGAGCTCATCTTTCATCTTCTCGACCATGTTGTACGCTCTGTCCATCCTGTACAAATACTTGCTATTCCCTAAGGGTCTTTCAATTTCGGTATGTTTGTTGATGTTATTTGTTAGGCAGGTTTTCCTACGAGAAGGAGAAGAACTGGAATGAGATTTCAAGTCGCATCGGAAATTCATTCAGAGCATGTTTGCTCCTTGGAAGGCAGAGGAGAAAATGCTTTGTGATTTACCGAAAAGGCAAAAGAGAATAGCGGGTAGTCTGAGACTAGTTCCTCTCCGTATAAATAACCTCGTCATAATTCAAAACGTTTAGACACTCGAAAAAGTAGTCTTTGATATGATTATGTAACTGTATCAAATATCGATTCTCTGTTTCGTCGTTGTTGGTTAAAATATTTGATTTTCATTACTAAATCATAAAGGAATATTTTTTTGGGAATCAAAACCATATTTTGGCGAAAAATGCATTTGAACATTGGATGCATTGAAGTAATTAATTTAATTTTGTAATTGTAATTAAGTAGGGTATTTTTTTATCATTGAGTTTAAAAAGGACAGTATTAGAAATTACTCATTGCCAAATAAGTATTGTATTTGATTTATTAATTTACTTACTCCTCCAGCGATTACTACTGTCATTTTGGACCGGCTTCCGAGGCGTAAATGCGAGAAGATATAAAAGCTTCCTTTGCGCTGGTAATGAAAATTGCAGTTCACCGATGCTCGTGTTCGAGCGATTGTTTAGAAAACCTTTGATGGAGGATTGTTTTGTTCACATTGAACCGTATAGAAATTTTCCTCAAAATCGCGAATTCTTCCACGGAGTGATTACAAGTCAACACAAATAGATTTATTTCCAGTGATCCACATCTAGTTTGAAACAACGATTTCAAAAACGTGAAGAGATCCAACAGCCTTATTTAATCCTTTGATCAATTTCCAATCCGATCTTTCCACTGTCTGGGTGTTGTGGTCATTGAATGCTTCCATTTCGTACACGTTCTAAATTGGATGTGAACATTTGAAGAATCCCTACCGTAGAAAATAATAGATGTCCACTTTCTCCATGGATTCTCCCAATTGTGGATTCTTTACCATTTTTTTACAGCTGCAGTTTACATTTCAGTTGTGAATGCGTTTATTGGAGTACTAGTGCAAAGAAAAGCGGAAGGGTCGAGTTATATTTTTGCCCATTATTGAATAATTCTACGTTGTAAGCTGTTTAGTCAACGGAATAAGAATCCATTAGAGGCCGGTGTTCTATTATTTCTCGAATCGTCCTTTCAGTAGTTTTATGATCTAAATATTCTCGTTTGTTTCCTGTGCACATGGTAAAGACATCATGTGAAAAAAATATATCGTTATTTTCTTTGCCACATTCTTAATTTATATTGATAAAGCCAATAGATTTTTGAAAGTTGTATAATAAAATCCGCAACCATTTTTTCAACTGAAATTAATGGACCAATCTCAAAAGTTATCAATTCTCGTGAAAAATGTTTTTAATACTCAATACTTAAGAATCTTCCACATGATAGGATGAAATCAAATATCTTTGTTTGTCATTAGTCCATATTAAATCAGATAAGCTACCTGGCCGCAAATACCTAGCGCATATTTGTTACAATTTTTAAAGGAAATCAAATATTGCGGATATTATACTGTTAGATTAAAAAAAATTGTTTAAATTTTAATGCTTGAAAAATTATATTGTGAATATATCTCTTTTAAATTAGAATGGAATCCATTTCAGATTTGTGTTGTTTTGAGTAAAGTGTATCCAGAAGAAAAATACTGTTTCATTTAAAAAATAAACTGTTATAAATATAAAAATCAATTGCATTTAAATTTGTTATTATTCCTGGATTTTTCTATTTCTATTGTCATCGAGAGAAATTTTCACTTACTTTATCAATTACAGCGTAAGGCTTTTCCATTAGTTTTTTTTATTTTGTCTGGCAAAATTAGACTGCTTTACATAGTTATTTTTTTAATAATTATGCTAATATCTGAAATAGTTTTTTTGATTTATTATCCATATTTTCTTTTTTTATTTGAACCAGGAGCCGAAAAAATGGAGAAGAAGTTTGATAGGTCTAGGATATTGAAATACAAGATGTTTTCATGACTCAGATTTTGCATTAATCCGAGGTAAGTTGGTATAATGCTCACGGGTCATGTGGTATAAGCCTTAGACTAAAAAAAATGCTGTTTAAGAAATTCATTTATTTTCCTTATTTTCTCTTTCTTTTGTTCATTTGTGCCATATTTTATTATTTTCGTATATTTTTACTTAGGGGCCTTTTAAAAGTCACAAATTTCACGTGTGTGAGCACTGGACATCGTGTAATCTACAATCCTGCAATAATTCGAAGGACTGCTCTTCACCTATCCGGAGTTCAATGGTAAGTTCCTCCTGAATCCACGCCACATTTCTAGTTTCAGTAAATTTCATAGAGCGAGAAACTTAGTAAATTTAAATTATGATGTAGTTTTACCAAATATCCAAAGAATTTTACATTTTTTCAGCATAGACTGAATGGAAAATATTATTCATCGAATGATGCTATATACCAAGAGCTTAAATATACCTAGTGCGGAAAGTTTTCCACACTATATTTATTGGTTCTTTACATTTGCAATATCTGCAAAACTCAGCAACCGTAACTGGGATGAGCTGCCAAATATACTTTCAGTGTGTTTAAATAGAGTTTTTTGTTGAATTATCGAGAAATTGAATTTTTAAATTCTTTATTCCACTCATCTTTTTGATTGTTTAAAACTATATAAACTCGCATTGTCCCTTCATTAATCTGTAGCATAGTTTCCCTTCTTACTGAAAGGGTTAATCGCTCTCAAAAATATAAAAGATTCGATGTTTTAATATTCAGCATCATTATAATTCTCTATGACATCACCCCCTGGAAGTATTCGATAATTAACCATCGTGCTTTGCTATGAGATTTCAAGCCGGTAAACCTATTAGCAGTTAGATATATCTCTAGAACCAATTTACATGGCGAAGTCATTCGATTGATTGCTAAAATGAAGATTAAATAACTGTCACTGGCTATTTTCATTGCAAAGACGGAAATTTAAATATATTAGGTGTATGGGTGAGAAGCTTACGGTGCGCCATGGAGAGCACTGATTCTCGTGCTTTTTCGATATATTATCATTTGGTTACCCGGCGGTCATTTCACGAATCGCGTTGGTTGCGCTTTTAAAATTAATTTTCACTTGTGTCTCAGAGAAAACGGAGAGCTTTTCATTCTGAAACCGAGATGACCTCGAAATTCCCTAACCTTTTTTCTGAAATCCAATTAACTCGTTTCTACCATGCCTTCACGCTAATGGCGCAGTGAGTTGGAGGAGACCTTAAGTCTAACTACGCCATAGTCCGCCCAAAATTTTACTCCCACTTAAATATTTGACACAGTGATGAGCTATTGGTGAATTCGTGTTAAGTAAAATTTTCATTTTTTCATAGAAAAATGACAGCAAAAAATAAATCATCTCTAAGCCAATGATAAATATATCGACAAAGGTTTTTAGACGGTAGAAATATATTATTAAAGCACAGTTGGCAACGAAGAGTCAGCATTAGCCCCTCCCCCAAGGATATTATTTTCTACTTTTCGCATCGTTCCTCGTGCAAAAAGTTTTAATCCTATGGCCTGGCAAGAATCTGGAGATGCGTTTGAAGTATCCCCTGTCCCTCACTCTCCTACGCGCCCTATATCCCTCGCATATTTCCCTTAGTGAGGACATCCGTTTCCCTCCCTTCGCTTTGCCCACCCCCCTTCCCCCCTTCTTTCCCCAGCCAGCACAGGCACACACATACACACACGAATTTGATGCCGGTGAAACGAATTCATAACTCAAGAGCAGGATGGGAAGCGTTCTCCCCATCGTCCCCCCCGCCCCCCCCTCAAAGTTTCATTTCCGAGCAAATAGGGAGGAGGGTCCCGATCGGAGGGAGGGGGGAGAGGCAGCAGGGGTGACGGGCAGGAGAAGAAGGAGAAGGAGGAGATAGTCC
>LYUA01001362.1:8564-18759 GCA_002093875.1 Calopteryx splendens | reverse complement strand
AGCCCCCCCCCCTGACTCCACTCGGAAGAGGTTAGGGACTGTCGGTGGTGGAAGGGGTGGAACACGAGTCCCCCTCCCCGTTCCTTGCATTTTTCCACCCTGGCTGTGTCTCCACCTACTGTCATTTTCCCCTCATCAACTCCGACGGAAGACCCGAAACCTTGAAAAACCGTAAGGATGCCTCGATAAAAATAATAAAAAAAGAAGAAAGCCGGGTTGATATATTCTCATTTCTATCTCTTCCTGAAATTGGATACTTCGTTGGAAGTTTATGCGAAGTTTTCGGGAGAATGTAACGTTAATAAACCCGTTTCCTTGTGGCGGGAAACCGACCAAGGAGTTTCTTTCTGCGGTTGAGGGGTGTTGTGCGTTCTTAAACATCTCGAACCGGAGCACTTAAGGATTTCTCAGTTTTTCGTTCAAATGAGTAAGTAAGAACTTTGCCTTTTTTTCGGACTCCAAAGTTGATGTTGCCGGGTTTTCATCATTGAGAAATTCCAGTTTAAACTATAACTGATTAATTATGCACTAAAAAGAGTGTCTATTTAAAAATTGCAAATATTCAGGCGTGATGTAATGAAATTGGAGCACAATGAATGATCAAATAATAGCATTTTGCAGTAGTGTAAATTAATTAATTCTGACGATGGTCTCGATGTTACAATTTTATCTTCAGGTGATTACTGCTTCAAGATGATGTGGTAGCGTAGAAATCCATGGTCGAAATAAATTAATTTATGCTAGATAAAAGTTGCTATCATTTGGTCGTTCATAATGCATGTTAATTTTAACTGACCTACTCTTAGTGATAATTCACGTTAGCAAAAATCTCTAGTAATATTCCTAAATTTTCATTAAAATTTTCACAGACTAGCATTAAGAATAAGTGTGCAACTCTGTCTCATAGTTGCTTTATTAGGCTTAAGGCTATTTAAATGTTATGTAATTTTCATTAGACTGGTAAGTGTCTTCGGCATAGGAGTCGAAAGTCTTCAGCATCGTTGGCGAAGAGATTACCAATACTGAGAGGTCGTACGGGAGAGTAGATTGTGATAACTGATAATTTTTATTATGAGTCTTTGAAGCAGTACAAGTATTATTGAGGTAATATATTACTCTTTCAAACAAATAATAATATAATTTTCTCAAAATCCCAAATAAACAATTTTATATGCCAGCATAGATGTTAGAAAGATTTTTGGCACAATAATCAGGTTTCCCTAAAATATTTTTCTATAATTGTTTTTCTGTTTAGCCAGGGAATTTTTTGTTTTACTCCGTGCCTTTATTGAGTTATTTCAATTATTGAAATAAAATAGTGAGATCAACGGAATGCGGCAGCATTTAATTTCGGTTCTCCTACAATGACGCGGTATCATTTACATGCGTTTATAACAGTTGATTTTTTAGTGTTACATTGACTAATTTGATTTTAGATTTGTATTTGTGATTTCCGAATGCATTATAACAGTATTCGTACCTTTAGAGCGTAATCCAGGAAGCTCCAATGGGGAGCGCTTGCCCTTTGCATTCTTGGCCACAGCCTTCGGAAAGTCATTATTCCCTGAGTACTCAAATCACCTATTTGAATATTTGCTAATAACACGCCTTCGTTTTGGAGTAAATTTGGAGTTTTTAAAAGCGTAAAAATTGAGGAAAAGATTAGGTGAAATAAATTTTTGATGCTCCTTTAATTATAAAATCAAATTTTGTGATCACGTATTTAGACACATTAATTTTATTGCAAATACTATGGAGGGGAAGTACTATGGAAGAAAGAATGAAGATAGCCAAAGTTGGAGTAATTGTACGGGGAAAAGTAATCAATGGAGACGAATAGTTGGTTACCTGCACAACTGGAGAGCAGCAGAAAACTTGCCGGATATCCACTTGAAACTTTTTCCGTGAACATTTTGATGTGCAAAATACACAAAAATGGCATTCACTGAGCTAAATTCCTGTGTTTTGTAAGTTAAATCACTTTAAATATTTCCCGAGTCATAAAGTTTTGGATAGTTCTTGGTGTAGGTGGCCCAATATGACCAATAAATTCTATTCATGCCGAACTTTTTCATTATTTTAATGTAACCTGGGTGCTGAAGTGAACAGCTGAAGTAATATTTCATATGGCCACATTTACGAAGGAACGTTGAAAAAAGTGGCTCCCTTGGTATTTTACGCACCATGTAATAAAATGAAATCTTAGGGTCACATTTCTTTGCCAAATAACTAATTACCATTGTTGGTTATTGTGTTTTATAAATTTAAAAATAGGTATGAGTTATCGAGTGTAATGCCTTGTATAATATACTTTGTTAACTCAGGGTTAAATATATGTTACTACCGGTATGATCAATTAATATTTCGTTTTTAGAAATTGAATGTGTTTTACGTAACATCTGTTTAATATGGTTCTTGAAGTAAATAATTCCATAATTATTTTTCATTCGTTAATTTTTGGAATATAAATGTTGAAAATTTCAATTAAATATCTATATTTCCCCAACTAAAACGTTTAATCAGAGTTTCATTAATGTAGTACATACAAGTAAATAAATAATTGATATTTCGCTGATTTGGTAGCACATGAATTCATTGATGGGAAAAGTACTTTAAAAAGGTGATCGAGAACAATTACAATTATATTCAGGAAATTTTAACGAAGTACAATTACAAATTACTTTTTGAAAAAGTAATGAGAATTAATAGTAAAATTACTATTAATTTTCATTTTGCTCACGGGATTGAATTTAGACAGGTTTGAATTACTCGTGTTCGTAGTCAGGCCACCATGCCCTTTTCGCGAATAAAATCCTTCACTTTCGCATCTATTCGATGACAATTTTTTACGGCGATTATTTAAGCCCGGACCATTATTAGTTAGCAGCTCTGTAATAGCAATAAAAGTTAAATTTGCATTTACCCTTAATAGTATTAAAACTGGCTGAATTTTGGCGTCTAAAATACAATCATTATATTATTCAATAAAATAGATGAAGTGCATGGAATATTGACTAAGAGACAAAACTTTTCGTGGGAGCCAAAGTTTTGTGTTTCTATTACCAACCAACGAGCTCTTTTTCCTGGGGCATTTTTCAGCGCTTTCAGTTTGGTTGGAAACCGCGCGAGTCCTTGCCATTGATGGAATATTATTTACGGTGTACATAAGTCAGCAAATACAAAATCTACATTGAATTAAATAAAACACGCTTACCGTGATATGCTTGGAGTATCACCTCAGATTCAAGCCAGTGGTCCGTGCATACTTCAGAATTTTACTGCTAAAAAATATCTTGCACTTGAATGAATTATTGTCCATAATACTGCCCGATAACTCAGAATAATTTTATAGATATGGGAAGGGGAAGGACCTTTTTTCCAAAACGGTTTTCATAATATGTACTCCACTCTTCTCTGAGCAGGTAACAAGCGATGGTATTCACACGACGTCCACCGATGATATGAGAAACTCAGAAACTTACCCACTCTACCATACCCACTTCACTTGCATTGTAATCATTTTTAAATATGTACATATCTTCTGACACTTCGCAAGTTCTTGGAAGCGATTAAAGCAGCTTCGCTCCTAGGATGGTGTTAACCCCACCTTGAGTGAGACAGAACCGAAACTTGTCGTTGCCAGTTTGCACCCTACCCAAGATTTACAATATGCCTAGTTGAAACTGCCTCTCGATAACGTTCACTCTACAAGGTACTCAAAATTTCAAATTTACATGTACGATTACTCAAATGAACCGATAACTCCTACGTGCTTCGCTTCAGTAAAATATACTTTTTGAAACAAGTATCGATTGCAAGAAAAATTATCAAAAAGTAATCATAATAACTTTTTCGATTACACCGTTACATGCCATCACTGCATATTATTTATTTATTTACTAATTTACATTGTAATTGGGTGATAAGCCAGGTGGCAATGGCAAGTGTGGTCAATCTGATGCATAAAGGATTTTGTTAGTTGAACAGTAACCCAATCAATAAAAGTTATAGATAGTATTTTAGCATTCATAAAAAAGTTTATATTTATTTCATGCATATTTTAACGGTTTTTCGATGTGAATAAGTCAAAAAGATGTATCTATAGTGTATTGCACTTAAACAATGGTAATAAATCGTTGAAATAATCTTAAAATAGAATTATTACATTTAGAATATGTAATGCATAATAAAGTTTAATGCTTATAAATTAAATAGTTACAAAAATAATTGTGTTTTGCCCAATTTTGTGTGTTGAACCACGTTATAATATAATAATAACTTACCCTCTCCTCTAAAAACTAACTTTTATCCCACGTGAGTCGTCTGTTAAGTTACTCATCGAAAGCATTTCTGTTAAAGTATTACTGGATCATTACTTTGGTTATAGTTTTGAACTTTTTCAACCTGAGTTGATGCTTTTTTAAAGGTATAATTAAATTTTTATTCAAATCTTTCTAATTTTCAGCTGATTAGTGTCAAGAAATGTATTTATTTTTTTTCGTTTACAGTCAAGTCCTATGGATTTCCAAATTCAAAAACTCAAAAAGAATTACTTTTAGCTCGTAGAACAAACGCTTTTATTGCGATTAATATTGATTGCATTTCTTAAGTTATGGTTGTTGAAATTACAGTCGAATTGTATTTTCATAGATTTTCAGCCCGAGAAGTTTATCAAATTAATTAATTTAATCTTAATATTTTTTAAAAATATATATTCCAAAATCATGCTTAGCATGATGCTAAATCGTTCAACATCAAAATGGTGGTTCTCAAAGTTGTTCAAACTTTTGGGAGTAAAGATGGCTTGCAGCGCTCATAATTTTTGTGTTAATAATTAATTTCTTAACATAATAAAAACAGTGTAATTTCAAAAATACGTAGCAAAACTGATTGATTCTTTATGCAAAACACAATTATTATGTATATTAAGATATTCTAGTTAATTTAATTAAGTTACATTAATTCAAAATGATAATGTATGAAAATATGCTTTCCCAAGTGAATATTTTTTTCTTTATTTGTCTTGGAATATTTTCTTATTATTGGATGTACCCAACCTTTGTCGATGCGCTACCGCACCGTATCCTCTGTGTAACAAGGCACTCATCTATTATTGGGAGAAACAATTATATAGCTCTTCATTTATATGAATAAATTGATGCTCTGCCTCTTAAATTGCATTGTTTATCCATACATTTATCCAGAATCTATTACATATTTATAGCTTCTTTACCGTTAACGGGATTCTATTTTCAGGATAAATTGTTTAAAATGGAATAGGAAAGAGCACCTAAACTAGTATTAGCCACGGCCGTACTTTAAATCATAATGGTTTGAGTGCTAATGAATGTCAAAATTATAATTTTTTTATCTCGAACCAAATCCCTAGATCGTGATGCTCATTTTTCCTACTATTCTTGCTGCTAGCGCTATACTGGTCCCAGACGCTCAATATCCCACTCTCCCTCTGCTGTCTCTGCCCCCCGCTTCCACTTGAGGCCCCAAATCCGGGGCGAAATTGGTTACGCCGTAAATTTTACGCATCTTTTCCGAATCGAATATAAAATGTTGAGTCCCCCTTTCCCTCGTCTTTCCTCGTTTCCTCTCCCCTCTGCCTCTCTCTCCCTCTCTCTCTCCCCCTCTTTCCTCACGCCTCCCTTTCACTTTCTTCTTCAATCCCCAAGGATTTTTTTCAATTTTCCACACTCCCCGTAAAACTCTTGGCGTTTTTTTCCACCATTGGTACACAGTGAACAGCTCTGCTGTTTAGCCTATTAAGAAAAAATTAAGCACTCCAACTGAACTCGCATAGAGTGAGACCTTTAGGTACACATTTCATGGATCGTTTTTCAGGACGATTTTATGAATTAAGAATTTTCAAGTACCTCTCCCCTCAACGGGTATACTTACATTGAAATTACGTAGGTACATTTTTAAACGTAGAATGGGGTTAGAATATTAAATTGAATATTGAATTATTTCTAAGAAAACAAACATTGAGCATTAATAGGTTTATGGAATTCCTTCGCCCGTTTTGACTTTGAGTTTAAATTCCATACCTCTTTAGCCGTTTGCTTTCAGCGTACCTAATTTTATTAATTTCACTAATTTAATTAATTTCTCATGTTGAGTTATTTTCATTCTTTGCGTTTTTAATTTATGGAATATTATCTAGCCCATTTACTCTTTTTAGCGGTTATTCTTAACTACCGGATGCTAATTCAGTTTCTAATTTTTTATATAGTTTCATTAAGAATTTTATTGTTTCATTAGAAATAGATTCATTTTAGTCATTAGTGTGTAGCATATGTCCTAAGATATTTAGTAAGCATTAGGGTATGTTGCCTCAACTCTAAAATTAGAAAGTGGGAGAAATAATAGGTCCAAACTCAAGTATTTGACTAAAATTTCCTTACGAATTAATTATTTCGACGGCATATATTCAGTTTTAATAGACATTTCAGGCATATAATTTTTTTTAAATCAACGTGTTCATTTAATTGACTTTCCTCATTCTTTGCGAGATCAGTGATGTTTAACTATTTTTTCATCCCTATACCAAGCACTCAAACTTTTAGATAAAGTAAATGGTCAAAATATTTATAAATCTCTACATAAAATATTATGCATTTTTAAGATTTTTAATGATAACCCTTTTCATATTTTCATCAACCTTTATCCATTTTCGCTATAAATATACCCTACTATATAGCCAATAGATTATGGTTGAACATCTACTATGACTTCAAGCAAAAATCGATTTTACTAACTCACTGTCAAACCTAGTTAATGAGAAGTGCAAACAAACTAGATCCGATTGATGCGCCGTTACTTCATTGACTTTTGTATGGTGAAAATGAGCCCTATGACACTCGATGGAGATGTAAACTAGCCTGGTTATATGGTCGTTTAAATTTGACAACTTTTGCGGAAAGAGGTAATGAATGCTCCCTTCCCTGATTTTGCATTGATACTCCTATTAAAAGATGCTCGTGGGCGTACGATCAATGAAATGCCACTTTTAGGAAAAGGTCTGGAAAATGTCTCAAGATCGTTAATTGTCTCCATAGTAAGCGCATGAATATGAGTGACTTTAATGATAGCCACGAAAAGCGAACGGGGAAAAAGGGTCGCTATCAGTACTGGCAGCAGTACAGAACGGGGAAAAAACGCTATCAGTACTGTCACTCGTTTCGAGCAGAATTCAAATACGCCACGTCTGTCAAGTGTGGGGCTCAAGCGGAAGTGGAAACCTTTGAATTAAATGGTCGGAAAGATGTGACCGATAAATGGAAAAATCAAAACCGCTGGGCAAAATCTGAGATGTCACGTAATGAGGGAGGAGGGGTGATTTTCGAAGACAAACAAAAGGGTGAAAAGCGTGGATGACAAGAGTTCTGCGACCGTTTTATCATTATTTGTTATTTATTTATTTTTTTTTTTTTGAGGTTTTAGTTGTGCCAGGAGCGGTCGAGGGGGCGGATGACGGAGTATCTGAGAGGCCGCAAATGGCTGGAAAATCGAACCTCCAAACGATGGGCGGGAAGGGTTGATTGCGAAAAAATAATTAAAAATAGTTCCGTGGCGACGGCGCCGGGGGAAGAAAGAGAGGAAGAAAAAAATTGAAATTCGGTCGGACGGCTTCGAAGAACAGATAACGATTTCGGAACAAATGACAAACTGGTCGCGTCAACATGATTAAAGTTAATGGCCTCAAACGTTGACGTTCTAGATTTATCGACGCGGTTCATTAGCTGGCGCTATATCGGTGGGATGTTAAAATGGACGGGGAGAGTGGTGGTGAGGTCTGATTTTTTTTTCTGCTGACGCCGTGTCGCAGGGACCATTTTAACGTGGCGGGGAGAGAGAGAGGGAGAGAGGAAGTAACCGGGTCTGCGGCGTTCCAAAAGGGGAGCGGGGGGAGCACGCGGAGGGGTCCAGCGTCCTCCGGTGTTAGATGGCTGCGTTAGATAGCGCCCGCTGACTGATGCGATGCCGCCACACTCGCAAAAGAGTTAATAGTCGATCGGGTCCAGTATGATTTATCGTTAGCGTGAGAACCCTGTTCCTTCGGAAATATCATTAATGGGAGCAGCAACGTGAAAAAAAGTAATTTTTTCAATCCATTCTCACTCATATTACAATCTTTTTTTTATGTTGTGATATTTGGTTCAATAAATTTTCAAATAATATGTGTGTATGTATGTATGCATATGTTTTATAAGGGAGTAGATCAAGATTTACATTGGAAATATTTCCAATAGTTGAACATCAGAAAATACGCCAATCGATGTGACATTTCCCTGTTGCAAACAGTCTGCTTCTCGAAATTAAGTTGGAATAGCGATCGCCATGAAGTGCAAAATTTGACGTCTTGGATAATGGAAACAGTTCCTTTTGAAAAATTACATGAATAATAGAAAGTTAAAAACGTGATGGATGATGGAGAAAAATATGATGATGATGATGTTTCTGAGGTCCGACTTATGTAATGTTGTATGTAACATTCACTAAATCATGTTGATCAAACTTTCTGGAACTTAATCCACTAAACTCAAATATCCATCATTCATTAATAAAGAAAAACTATTTTGCACCACCACCCATAGGTATGGCCTAAGGACAGGGTGAGTCGTGGTCGTATTGTGATGAGATATCCAGAGCTTTGTGAATCTAGGTACTGTAGAAAGCAGGAGAGAGTCTATGAATTATTGTCTAATTAAAAAAAAACATAATCATGATTTGAAGAAAGAAAAGCATCAAACTTGTACGCAGCTCCAAACATAAAGAGACGCAAAGTTTGTACAATTACCGAAAAACAAAAACGAATTTTCAAAATGCACTCTTTTCGATGCAAAATAATAACAGCAATCGAATCCATGGTACGAATGAAGCCGTTGACATCGGGCAACAATGATGGCATAATTATATTGTGTAAGTATAGGCACTAGTTTAGTAATACTGTTACCTGAAGTTGTGTATAAAGCACCTATTTTGTATCTGGCATAAAGTATTATGACGGTACCATAATAATAAGTTTATCATGTTTGCAGAGTTTACTTAAATGAAATTAAATTAAACGTATAAAAAATACCTTCATTGTCTTTTTAATACTTACGCAATATAATATACGCCATTTAAGTTTCAAATCTTTAGTATTGACGATTAAGGGAAACATCGAAAACAAACTGAATCCAAAAAAACATCTCCCAATTCTTACCTGCGCCAAAAAATCAATTTTTTTGATTAAATCAAATCATGTAACAAAGAAATATTTGTGAAAATTTTCACTTTTTGCTATCCCAATATTTTGTACATTATTTCAAATTATTATATATCTATTGATCTAACCTTGGTGAAATATTAAGGAATGCCTTCTTTTGGGATAAAACCTCCCGGATGCAATGGTTATGATGTTTCTCCAAAGATTAGCATAAAATATGCATTTATTTCTTCAAAGGATAATTAGTTTTAATTAATTTAGTTAACTAATACGTTTCAAATTCTTTGCTTGAGAATGAAAAACTATTTAAATTACTTTGCATATTTTACCCTAATTCCTCCATCATCAGAGGCATAGGTAGTACATAATTTTTTCTCAAAGCTCATCCTAGATAATAGTGTATGGTTTTAGATAAAATCATAAAATTTCTACTATTTTTTTAAGTATTCCATTTTGAACCAAATAGTTACATTTCGATAATATTTTCACTTTTATCTGTAGAGTCCATGTGGCGTATATTTATCCGGAAGTCAGAAATTGTTGAACAGAAAATTTCGAGTATAGGTACTAAAAGCTTGAAAGTTTTAAATTATTAGTTAAGTAATTAAGTGATATTATTGAATGATGTATTTTTTAAACGATATTATTGGTTAAATAGGCAAACAGTGGAAGAATTAATCCTTATCTCGGATCATCTAATCCTTTCCTGTCCTTAAAGGAAGTTTTGTATAAGGTGGGCAATACACACACAAATTCTAAAATTGACATTCACTAAATCACGAATTCTTTATATTCACGAAGTCTTTATATTCCATTACTAAGTCTGATATCTCTTGCACTGTTTTTCATGTGTAGGTATATTTAATAGAACGAAAAGAGCGTGATGTGGTGGAATTTTATCATTATGAATCTAAAGACGTGAAATTTTCCACAAAATAATATTTTTATTACTACCCGGGTTTCAATGTTACA
>LYUA01001361.1:253874-264218 GCA_002093875.1 Calopteryx splendens | reverse complement strand
CTAAGGTCCTTGTCATCAATTCCCTCCTCCTCACAAATGCTTCTTTACCTAATGCGATTCTTTATCCTTTAGTAGGTAGGTATAAAACATAGTTACTCGTTACCCTTGATGTGTAGTGCTTGGATGAGATACTTGCGGTATTGTGCATTATTGTTGAATGTATCCCTTTCTGCGGTGCATGACCCCCCTTTAGGAATGTGTCATTCCTTTCGAGCATGCCTGGTGTGAACTCACCCCCTGCCACACACCCCTGTAGTACCCACCTTGCAGGGTATTATGTAGATATAGATATCCTTCTCCTTTTTTACACTTTTTCATTCACTAATGACTTTCAATTTAATTAAAGCCACTAGGTTTTGTTTTATTGTTCTATATTATATCGAATACCACTCTTTTTCCTCCTACGTTTTCTTCAATAGGAAGAATTCTCTTCAAGAGTGCATTATCAATTCTTTCTTTTTCAAACGTACGTCAAATATGTATAGACTCTGTAGATACTGCGGCATTCTCTCCTATCTAGGTAGCCGAAGTAGTCACTATGAACTAAAATAGTTTATTTTGTGGTCCTGAAAATAAAACGCTCATATGAAACGTTTATGTATAAAACGTTTTCTATGAAACGTTTCATACCGTATTACATCGTTTTTTATGCAGACATAGATCCATTTCCAAGCAGTTTAAAAGCATTTTCCGTAAAAACATTTCTTGCAAACAAGAAAGATTTTAATAAAACGGATTTAACCTACATTACCGTATCTTTGTTGTATTTAGTATTCTGTTCTTCAAGAATTCATCTTATCTCGTCTTGCATTTAGGAACAGAATTAAAATATTCCCTCACACTACCTCTCCTATTACACTGTAAACACAAATAAAATCATCTTCTTTGTGAGGTGATCAAGTACAAATTCTTCCTGCCAATTTTTTTTGGAATCATTAGGTTCCGTGATGCTTCCTAAAAAACGAATTTTCCTCTCGTCCAGATCGTTGGAGGTATATACATTTGACGTACCCGATGAACATCGGTCCTCCCAGACCTCGAAACCAGTGTGACCAAGACTGTATTTTTACTGAAATGTCGACGAGTTTCAGTAGTTACAGAAAATACAAAAGTCATATTAAAAATGTATTCACCACGCTCTCCACGATTGTATTATAGTCATAAAATGCAGACTCGCTTACTAGTTTGGAACCCAAATAATGCACTTCAACACATTTATGATGGAAGGATATACAAAAAATGACATGTTCTTTTGAGGACTTCTTTCAAATCTCTACACTCCTCTCCTGATGCACATGCGACGCCATCTTGCAAGTACATTGTAGACATCGGAGTGCATGCTGTATTGGATGACTTGGATTCGGTTTATTTCTTCTTCTTTTCGGTGTCACATACGCGAAGCGCGAAAATCGTACAGTGCTGAGAACCCAAGTAGGGTTGTTTTAAGGTTTGATGTGAGGGCGTAACTGGCAGTTAATCCTGCAATATATATCCCGTAATGCATTAAGCTATGAATAAATTACGTAGGAAGTGCCATGATAAATACGACCCAGTTACGAACGCTGAAGGTCGCGCAATGGACGGAAAATGAGGAACGATAAATTGCCAACGCTGAGTTAATTAGGAATCCACGCCTGAAAATGCGAGCGTTTGCACGCATGTTTTTTAAAAATACGTTGACTCCAATGATTTATTTCTTGTCGTAGGACTTATAACAATGTTACTTGCGGATTCATTTTTAAAGTGGTTTCCACGCTTCAGTTTTCATGAATAAAATTTTGTCAAATTTGATCTATGATAGCAAAAGGTTTGGATTACCATAATTTCACGACGAGGATCTAATGCATGAAAAGGCCTGTCCAATATACTCATATAGAGTCTCTCATGTTTTTAATTATAAATAATCCAGGGTTGAGTTATTTTAAAGCCATCTAAACTGTAGGGGCAGGGTAATTTGGCATTAAATAATTTAAAAAATGACATATCTGATCGTTAAACGCAGTGAGATTTAGTGCATCACACGTATCACAAGCAACGATCAAATTTAGCGGTTATAATAATTACTTGGCTTTTATTTGGTCCTGATGTAGGTACAATCTCTTCAATAAAATAATATTGTTCTCAAATTTTTCTATTTCATAAACGTCTCATTTTCTGTAACCCAAGGTTCCGCAAGCAATATCGCAACGTATTTCAAAGGAAACAAAAGAAAGAAAGAGTATTATATGCTTATCAAAGATTCAATTATTTTTTTTATCAATCACACCATGATTTTATAACTACGCGATATTATTCCAATCAATTAAAATTTTATTTAATTAACTTTTATAAAGACAAGAATTTAATTTCTGTTTGTTTAGAGTAAATTCTAAATCGAATGCATTTCATAGTTTATAAAAAATCCTGATATATTAATGTTTTTATAAATTAAAGTAATCGAGTATTTCTATATTGGGTTTATTCACTACAATAAAGAAAACCTTAAGAAATGTAACTAATGAAAATGTTACATAAAAATTTATAATGAAAGTTTGCAGCGGTAAATTTAAAAAATGTGTAATTCCGGTCTAATTTCAAAATTGACTAGATCAGAGCATTTTATACCTTATAAATATTGCATTGGTAAGGTGTATTTTACAAATGACTCTGAAAACCAATTAATATGCATTAGCTAAAAGCTTCCAATGTATTTTAATTTTGAGCAAATTAATTGCAATGTTTGCGACTAAACTTTTATTGAAGCATCACTCCCATTTTTTTCTGTTCCCTTCTAACCTTGTCTCTTTTCACAGAAAATATTATTAATGCTACTCAGGAAGTATCACGTACAACCGCGGAAAGGAAAAGATATGGAGAGCAAAGTAATTGGGATGTCACGGAAGAATAACGAAGATTAAATGGATGGAGGAAATCATAAATGAAGAAATCCGCTGATCAGTCGAGAAAGAAAGATATATGTTGACAACAGACTAAGAGGAAGAGACAAGCAAACGGAAGTATTCCGAGAATTAGTATAAAAACCTCCTGATAAAGGATTTGAATGAAGAATAATTGGTGCGATGGCAAACGATGATGAATAATTACGAAGAAGAACTTCAGAGAAGAAATGAGGAACGAACGGGAGTGCTGAGTTGCAGCAGACCAACATTTAGAATAATGGCTGCAATGATATTTATCATGTATTTACGACGAGAAAAAAGTTAATCACAGTCTAAGAAATCCTCAGAATATGTGCCGGTGAAATCTATTACGAAGCACAGGATCAAGTAATAATTCCGTGAAAGTTCGTGGATACCTTCTTTTATTATTAGGGGAGACGTGGGCGACCACAAATTTCAATACCAAATAATGTCTCTCGTTTAAAGCCCAATGAATCAGTTTTAATGCTGTGAGGAAACTTCTAACAACCCATGCAGTACGGGAGAAATGTAAAATGCATAAAAATGTGGTGATCGAAGTGATACTCGCATAAGAATGGAAGAAATTCTGATATGCCCAACTTTCCCTTGGCTTGCTGGAGCCCATCTCGGAACCTCATTTTATAACCAATGGAAGCTTAAAGTATTAATTTGCTCCAAACCGCCGTTAAATATTAACTATAGGAGTTGAAAGGTTGAATCTAGGTTTTAAAATAATGGTGAAAGTTTCTTTCAGCTGACCGATATAACGAAGGTTCATTGCCATAAGAATGGTCACCTATGTTTTTCCTGCATTAGGCTACAGAAGTCATATGCTAAGTAAAGTAACGACACTTTCCTCAATTAAATCCGTGTTTCTAAGTAAAAGTCAACTCAAGGCATTTCACAGACGAGAGACCACTGACCAGATTTCTATCAGCCAAAGATTCATGGGCATCCAACAAAATGTGTCATGGAACTTATCTTAAACAAATTAAAAACTGCAATTTAATCCATTAGCATCAAATGACAGTTTGGCATGACAAAATTATATTATATTAAATATTTATTAACTTATAAGCCAAGCAGCATTCGACCAATATGCTCTCTCTGGCTCTATGAAACGTATCATGACTCAAGCAAATAAATCAGTTTGGAGTTTATGAAACTTTTCGATCCCTACATTATTGTTGCGTATTTGCACGCAATAACTTTTACGTGAATCTTCGTGGTCTTTATTTTCTAATATAGCCTAATATTGATTGACGAAAGCATTCGAATTTTTCTCCGAATTTACCTCAAATTTTCAATCTTTAAAATGTTCTGACTAAAGAAAATTTTTAAGTCAAAGCTGGTGATATATGTATTTAGTCCAATTCACCCCGTACTTGACCCGAAGAGGCCTCAGACCAGCCGAAAGCTTATGGGTCCGACTGGAGTATGATCAGTAGTACCAATGGCATAATGTAATTCATTGGCTTGTTAATAACTAGACACGGCAGGGTGCGTACTAAGATATTTTTATAGTTAGTAAAATTTTAATGGCAGTAAAAGGAGCACCGTAATCTTTAGAATTTTAAATCAAAACTAAAATATAGATTAAAGCGGTGTAAAATAAAAGTTCTTTCAATTCTGTTTCCTTAAAAAAGTGTACCGGAAAACAAACAGTGAGGCATGAAAATATATGTAGAGTATATTTGAGCGATTTGGTCACATTTTTTACAACACAATAGTAAATAAATTTCATTTGCTTATGTGTTGGCACCATTTAATTTTTGTACCTCTCCTCACGTCAACCATGATTGCACACGATTTTTTTTCACCTGAAAGTAATGAAGTAAATTATTTATTTTTAATCTGCTGTCTTTCTCTCCCACGCGTGTCATAAATTGACAAAAAATAATGATAAGCATGTATTTTGAGGAGAGTTATCCATTTTGAAATATTCCCCCGCTCATAATTTCTTCTAACTAATGGACTAATTGGATAAACCTGTTGGAATTATTTGCTACCTTTGCCAAAACGTTTGCTACATGATGTCGAATTCGTAAATTCCATCAATGACGAATCCCGAAACTTATGCACCTCTAGCGTAATTATATTTAACGAGTTCATACTTTGGCACGTCAACACCAATTTTTTTACCATCATGACGAAGATTAACCCAAAAATCGCTAGTTTCAAAGAATTTTTATGATACCTATATTGATCAACGGTCGCATGATAGCGGAATGGGTCACACCCCAGCCTTTTTTCACCTGCTTTGAAGTTTTGAAACTAGGCCACTCAGCCTACCCACACCCAATTCTTCTGATCTGAAAATAAAAACTTCGAAGAATGGAAAGAACCAGATTCATCCGATGAAAACGACGCTCTGACATTAAATATGTAACCGATAGAGTGATTTACAAGTTTGCGCTGATGATAATAAACCTTACCTGAAAAAGTTCATTATCTACGGCTGAATGCTGGAACTGCTGCAAATGAACTAGATAAACGGCTATAGAATAAAGGAGGAATTTCTAATACTTATGGCTCAAAGAGTAGAGGGGAAATAGATAATATTTATTGCCTTACTCTTTTTACTATATGCAGATCCCACAAGTTTCACGTTCGCAGCGAAGTTAACAGTACTTTTCGAAAGAGGTTTTGCTCTTGGAAGATAGGGCTATCAGATGGCAGCACTTTGCAACGGCGAACCGATGGCAACAAAAAGAGTTACGAGTTACAGCCATATAGCTCATTTCATTATTGATACGTATTATTTTGATGGATATTATTCTCCTGAACGTATTTTCAGCTACATTGCGGACCCCTTACCGCCTTTCGTTATTACAGTAGGCTAATGCCGCCGCCGGGCTTCTTCCCAACCAAATAATCCCTGAAAATCCTACCTCTAACAAATTACCCAATTATTCCTAATGGCGTAAATAACCTCACCTGTTGGTCACCTCCCCTAATAACTAATAACTAAATTCGCGTTCTTCTCCAGCAACTAGCTATGGTGCCTCGTTTATGCAATGGAAGCATAATTGTGTAAAGTTTTCAATTCACCTTCTTTAAATGAAAGATGAATTGACCTGCGAACACGTGCCCTATATGCACATGCTCTTACACCCAAATCGTCTATATTCAGTCGTATCATGCCAGGTTTTTCAGTTTTCCAGTTACATTAGTTATACATTACACTCGGCCAAAACCTTTGGAGGATAACACCTTCACTTTCACTAACATGTACCTTCAGACTGTAATAATAACCATGTAGTAATGCGAAAATTCCTGGAACAGAGTTTCGTACAGATGATGGGAGAGAGAGAGAGAGAGAAGAAAATGGAACTCTGTGAACGATGAGTTTCACAGAGTTAAACAATTAAAGTTGATTGAAAGAAAGCAGTAAGGCGAAAGCCAAATGGAGGACAGAATAATGCGATGATTTGGGGAAATTTCAAAAGGTAGATAAAACAAGGACGCGCCGTACAAAAAGGCGAAAGAAATACCAGTAGATAAAACAAGAACGTGATTCCTACTACAAGCTAAAATGCATATTTTTCGATAACTAAACTGATATAAATATAAATAAGGTGGAGGGAATAGTTATAAAAAAACTTAATGTAAAGATGTTTGGCTAGATACGCCAGCCAGTTGGCTTAGATACAGGAAGGGAATGTGACGTGGATGAGAATGGCTTGGGTCCAGGGCTAATAGATGGTGAGATAGATGACAACTGCAGGAAATGAGAGCGAAAGAAAAAGGACGAAGAAACAGATAATGCCCTCGCAGAATTAAATATGAGTTCAGGAAAATATGAAAGGAAGGTATTTTGAACCCCCCCTAACATTTACGAGGAAGAAATTAGACCAAAAGTCTTGGTTAAGGTAATTTTCATACCGGTTCTGAAAAAAAAGGTAGGGAACTATTGGACCATAAGTTTAATTTCGACCAAGCAAAGTAAGCACTAAGAATAATTGGCAAAGGCTGGATAAACGATTAGTTGAGCGAAGGTCGGTTAGGTTTGGTAAAAGATGGGCTCCCGCATCAGTAATGAGTAAGAGTGTTTTTGGAAAGGAATAACGATAGTAATGAACATGTGTTTGTTTATATTTCTTTTTGGCACGGTCAAGGAATTGAATTTATGCTTGAACGCTTGTAGAGCCAATTATAGATTGAAATTAAGGAAAATTAGGAAGTGAAATTAGAGTGAATATCAATGCGTAGGAATACTAAATTAAACATTAAAGTTGGAGGGCATAAAACGGAACGGGTGTAAAAATATGTGTTCATGTTTTGGTCAGTGTTTTCGAATAAATTGGTAATGAGTCACAGAAATTATAATATTAAGATAACTGAAATAGTAGAAGAAAATTTGACAAAAAATTTGAAGCGCGGTACTCTAATAGGGATTCTTGCAGTGATCATACACTCATTTTTTAAACCTGAAAGATGAGATTGAGTTGGACGATTTTGAGAACCAGGAGGAGGATGAAACAAGTAAGGTTGAAACAGAGGAAGAAAGCGAAGGATTTAATGGGTTTGGTTTTAAGAGAGACTAACCGGAGGAAAAGGCGAAGAAGGGAGAAAAAGTGAAGGTGGGGATACCGAGACCTTGTTAAAGTAATTATCTATTTGGAAGAACGCAGGACGCTTGATTGCAGGAAATTTTGGAGAAAGGAATTCTAAAATATTTAGAAGTTTGGGTCTTCTCTATGGTATGAGGAGATGAGAAGAAATTCATAGTTTACTGAAAAAAAACAAGCGCTTATGGGAAAAGTTACAAAAGATGTTTTGAAAGTCATAAAGAAGTAATTTCAGATATGGCATCAAAACCCATCTGTAAACACGGGAAAACCAAAGTATTTAATAATTATATTTGATTTCACAACCTTCGCCAATTCTGTTGTTTCCTTAAAATTAATATAAAAACCTATCTAGCGTGATTTCTAGAAAAAATTCTTAAAGTTTATCCATAGGAGTCGCTGAAGTCGCTGAGAAATATTTACAGAGAGAATTGGAAATGAGTCGTCGCAACTTCAATTGGAACACTGATTCGAAACTCGGATTTGATTGGAAAAAATACCCCCATGTCGAGGATATTTGATCATGTTCTATCCCAATCTATCATGTACCTTTCCCCTCGCATATAAGTAAATCATATTCTTGGAAGAAAATGTCTCCTATGTTCTACAAGTAGAGTACACAAAGAAATGTTACTTTTATGCTAACTGGGAAATTAAATATATCATTCTGATATCATATAAATCTGACAGAACGTTCCAGACTGACAATCTATCGACATATTCTATCGAATACTTGCCAAAGGAAAGGAATAAACGACTGCTTAGAATCACTCCGTGATTAATGGTTATCTCTGATGACTACGTCGGATAGGAATGAATAGAAAATATCTCACGCGCTATTGTAGTCTGAAAAGATGTGTGATGACTTTTCTGATACTTGCAATCAGTAACAAATAAATGCTCCTGGTTCGTTGATTCCTGATAGATTATTCAAAAACAATCAATTCATGTATTTCATATTTACTGAAATTGTTTTCATCATCAACAGAAGCCTACGCCTTTTCGTTTTCACCATTCCCCTCTATCCATCGCCAAATTTGCATGACAGTATAGAATGGCGAATATTTCCGAATTTCTCCAAACTTCATTCTTCCTGGAAAAACAGTATCATCTAAGTAATCAACCCGAAGGCAGGTAGAGCTCACTCATTACTAAGCCCAACGGCGGCGTAAGTGAAAATCACACATCAGGGTAGAGGGGGCAGTTCCTTTCCCTGCTTCCCCTGTGATTTCCCAGGATTACCTGATGCCCGAAAAATGGTACACAGTTTTGGTGAAACTGAGGGTGCCCAGAATCGCGGGCCGTGCCCCGCACGAAGTGTCGGGAATGGAACCCAGGCGCTCCAGTTAGCAGCCCAGCGCTCTAACCACTGGACTAGCACGCCCCTCGAACAATATTAAGTATAATATCGAAATAAGGATATCGGAGAGTGTGCGACAGGTAGAATATTTCAATGAAGAGGGTTGTAAGTTTACATGGCATAATCCTATTGAATTATTGACAGTATGAAAAACAGCCAAAATAAATATCTTCCCTTGAGATATTATCAGCGCATTTAGCATTCCGAGAAGAAAGAAAATACTGAGGGTCACGCCAATATCGAGGATCGACAAAAATTTCAGATGAGGCGGCTTATCCAGGAAAAGCTAGAATTTTTTTATATTCGATAACAGCGAGGTTTTGACGTCACAGGCTATATATTTGCATAAGCGTAATCGGAATTTGTAAAAGCAGTGACGTCACAACATTGATATTTTCGAATTTCAAGAATTACGAGTCATTTCTTAAAAATCACACAATAGGTATTCCATCATAGCCAAAATTTTCAATCCCAATTACCAACCAGTCATTCCAAAAGTAATTCAATTGTTGAGGAAACATTTTATTGTATACAAAGAAAAATCCTGTGCGTAGCCCAATGAAATCTATGGATAAGGCGGGATTGAAACCTGCTACTTTCGGGTAAACCATAAAGTTACCAGAATAAACGAATCGTATTAAAAATTTGTTTGATACAATCAGATTAAGTTGTCGTTAAAAACTATGTAGTCTACCACCAAAACTAGGGAATAAAAATTATTTATTTATTAGACAGAAACTAACATTACATATAAGGTAATAATGGGACAATGGGGTCGTTCACTCGGACGCGAAATCCCAATTTCATTGATGAATTCAATGGATAGATCTAAATCATTATTTTTAGCAAAAACGTTTTCCTTTTTTAGTATACACTATAGCGATTGGATGGAAGTGACATGAAGTGCAATAACTATGCCCCCGCCCCTTCAGAGAAAGAGTTGAGCTCTACGATATTTAGCCGCCTATAACTCGGAAACTAGGTGAAAGATTGAAGAACGGAAAGATGCGGGTATTATTTTATCCCTATTAGGTAACACTTTTAAAAAATTGTAAACTTGCCCATTATGACTTAATTCAGTAACTGCATAAAGTCCAGAGAAGTATTATTTCCATTTCCAGAATAGATATTCAAACGTTTTTTTTTTCAATTTTGATTTGATAAAGAAGATAGGAAAGAAGTATTGTTTCAGCCACCAGCTGACGACATTGCATGGATGCTCGGCAAACATGCACTTTTTCCCTTTAAGGGATAGGCATGGTCAAACAAACTAGTCTGATTTCAGGGTAGCACAGGAAACTGACTCTCTCTTACTATTTCTTCAATTCTATCACTTGCCGTCTACACTGAATCTGCCAATGGAATGTAGATAAACTCCAATTAATAGCCAGTCGAAGTCACGGAAGTCGACTGTGAATACTTAAAAGACGGAGATGAGAATAACTGCATCATCACGAGCCATAAAAATTATAGAATCTGAAATTGATGATACCATTGACATGTGGTATTACTC
>LYUA01001361.1:226924-243898 GCA_002093875.1 Calopteryx splendens | reverse complement strand
TTCCACCTTTCCCACTAATATTGGCCATTGAAACCTGTTCTCTATTGATTAACCTCGTGGCCAAACTAGAGGTCCATTATAACATTTATAAAAACAATTATTACTATTGTTAACTAGAAACAAGACAATCAAAAAGGTGCACGTGCCAGTGTTTAAATATAGAATAATTGAATGGAACCACCAAATTCTTAAATGAAAGAGAAACAATAAAGATAAATCACAATAAACATGACGCAGATTTTACATTTTCGATCCCTTATCTGTGATATACCTACGAGGGCATGACGGCGAGACATGAAGGCGCAAAATATAATAAGGTAATACATTTAATGTCTTGACGGTTGGTTACGCACGTGGAGGATGAAATGGAGTCGGAAATACTACATGATAGAAGAAAGATGTGGCATTTTTTTGTCAGTCATTTTACCACTTTCTTTGGACATTTCCCCTTCTGTGGGACATTTACCCTTCTGGGACTTAGCCGAAGGACTTCACCAAAACGCCGAAGGGGCCAACTCCTCGTCTCATGCCTACAACTCTAAAATGTATCACGGCTAACCCTTGCATCAAGCTATCTCGTGCACCAAGCCATTCGGCCAAGATCTCCGGCCTTGTCTCACCAGGGGAAGCATGACTTTTATAGCAGCCAGCGTAGGAAGAAAAAAAGGGGACTGCGGTCAGGCAATCAGTTTATTCCGAGATTTCAAATGCCATTTCGAACGGCAGTATAGATGCTGTATCATATTTTGTGTTCTCAGAAAAGGAGATTGAAAAAAAAAAGTGGAATTGAAAAAGAGACACTTGTTTCGTGCGTATTAATGGGTGAAACGGCTGACGCTACAAAATAATCGCAACTATTGCCCGTTTTCAGATACTTATAAAGGGGAGGAAAAAATTTAACGCAAAACCGATTGCCGTCTGAATGCGACATTTGGGCGACATAATAGAAAGAAGAATATGCATCTAAAAGTGACAAACCCTGCTGAATTTTTCTCCACTTTTCAGCAACTTGCGCGTCACAACGAAAGAAGCTTCTCCGCACGAAATAAAATAATTTTAGTGGAACTCTCAATTGCAAGGAAGGCTTTCTGAGCTAGCTCCACTTCGAAAGAAAAGGAGTTTCAGGAAGCCAGTTTGAAAAGGCCATCTCATTACGACTCTGTGAAAGACATTTTGTTTTTAAACCGAAACTCCAATGCAAGTTCCTCCGATAAGGAATGCTTTTTTTCATTCTTTAGGCATTGCTGTGAGTTACTCATTTTACCAGACTTTTGACGCATGTTGAAGTTTGATAAAATTCTCTCATGAATTAGTTTGATAAAACTTCAAAGGATGCGGCGACATTTTTGCAGCTGTTTCAGCATTTTCAATTTTGTGGTCTTCTTGCCTACGTGACTTGTAGTAAGCTCTTTGATTAAGGAACTGTGTCCTTTGTCACTGAAATTAATATTCACTTTTTAAAAATGTAATACTTGGAAGTCTGTCACAAATAATAAGGTATGCTTACTGCATCGTGTATATATTTTATTACCAGATCAATGCAGGTACAAATCGTCCTTTACCTTGCTAAATAATTACGCTTTTATTTGAAAAACCTAGTCTATAAATTTTCTTCTTGCAGCAATAACCTATAGTATGGTTCAAATGATACTGGGTACTAGATTCTACAATTATCTGTAAATGAACTAAAGCATGTAATTAACTAAACTACTTTTTTACTCAAGCGAAATGAGCTTTTAATAGTGGATTGAATACGATACGTCATGTATAAAAACAGCTTCATATACTTAGTCTCACGAATTGTCCCGTATATGACAAAGATGATAGGTACAATCCAGCTATCCAACTACTAAAGAAGTTTTAAAATCCTCCTCAGATCACAGGAAGGTATACGTATCTATCCCTAGACAGGTTTCATGAAAGGGTCTGACCCAATTAATCGAAGGCCTCGAAGTAGCCTTCGCCTTCAAAATCCGCGCGAGGAAACACCCACAAAAGATAAGATTGCTAGATATCTATTGCTAGGGCGTTCATAAAAGATGATGGCTGTTTTATAAAAACCTTCGAATTATACCAAGGCCAAAATGATATCGTTTAAAATTACTATCGTAGGATGAAAAACAAAAAATAGAAGATAACAATCCGATTTGAATGAGTGAGTTGAGTACCAGATTAATACCTATCCATGAAGAGAGGGAGAGAAGAAAGCGTCACATTTATGATAAGAAAAAATCATTGGATTAGTATATCTAGAGGATTTAGGTAATGATATCTGCTTATACTGTCAGATAGATTCTACTGGTGGTCTATATGCTCATTTGGTTTTCTAGGCACAGAATCAATGGTACTACCACTGCACACGAATGAGCATTCAGTAAGGTCAGGGGGTGAGAAAGTTGACTACCAGGCCGGCCGATCAACGATCCAAATTCGGAAAGAGATTATCCCACGTTCAATGAATTGAAGGAATCCAGAAAATGATACCCCATCACGAAGATAGAGTTACATTACAGCGTATGACGCGAACCCCACCACGTTGAATATAACACTTTCCTTGACGCATTGCCAATATGTCCATTAAGTAATCCAGAGAATGGAGCAGCGTTACGGAAGCAGAGCCCATCCTTTCGGTGCTGAGATTGAAGAGATTAAAAAAAACCTACTGTTTTTCATGTTCAAAAGCACATTAAATTATAATTATTGTACCATTCCTTTTTTGAGATTATATAACCCATGATAAGCAATATTTTCACCGTTATAAGTAAGGCTGAAGTTATATGCAACATTAAATAAATCCCGATAATAACCATTATCATGACAGAGCAGGAATTAAGAAGATTAAGATCAATTTAAATAAATTACATTCAGTATTTATTACCTTTCAAAAATAACCTATATAGGCTATATCTCACTGTCTAAATTTCATTAAACTAGTTTCTTATTCCCTGACGTAATTTTTGCCATTACTATATTTATGAACGCGCATAACTGGACTTGCCAGCGATATTATCTGCTTTTTCTGGAAAAATTCTCCCTTTATTCTGTTGAATTTGCCTTTTGCTGGTTGGTACTGGATCTTATATAATCAAAAGCATAAATAACAGGTTCTCTATTGTGGCCTTACTTGGAACTTTTCTTGTTTGCCTTTCTCTAAATCGCTTACTGCCATCATTGCGTCCTTCCAAGATCCTTCAAATGATTGTCCAAGAGGTAGTAAGGCCGATTTAATAATACTCCCACCTTGAGTTAAAATGTATGTACGAGTACTAGCTGGCATATTAAATCAATTATAAAAAGATAATAACCTGAGCGATACTCATTTTATAGTTTTCAAATTCATTCAAGCCAATTTCGAAAGAGCTTGCAATTGTTCAAACATAAACAATGGTTTGTAAACCAATCTAAAACTTTCCAGTTCGATCGCCTTTAGGTACGTCTTCTAAAAAGTAGGTGTTCAGCACCTTAGGGTACGATGGCCAGGATTTTCCTTTAATATAACCAGCCGAAACATTGAAACTCCGAAACATTGTCAATCGACTTCATCAAACCATTAAAAAATTCTAGCACCACAGAGATGACGAGAGAAACGACCACTTCGGAAATAAGGGCCAATAGTTACTTTCCACTTCGGGGAAATATTGCGTAATTGATCAAAATATGAAACATTCTGCACAATCCTTCTCAAACCTTTACATTTTCCACGCCTACAATTTGTTCCAGAGTTCTGCGCCCTTAAAAGGTTTGCTCCCTTGATCATATTACGCTGGTTATACTTGCCACTACTTGGTTTCACCTACCTTCAATTGGACCTTTCCGAAAAATATTTTAAATTCAAACCACTACTTCATAAGCTCCGGAAAACTAAGTGGTTCTTAGAATCCAAGGAAAGGAAGGAAACAAGCTTCGACTAATTTAACTCATTTGACTTTCGTGATGCATTTATTTAAATACATTTGCGATTCCAGGGGAAGGGATGAAAAATTACCCATTTCGCAATTAAGCAAGAGCCAATTAAAAAGTCGTACCGTGAACATTACATTCACTCCCCGTGATTCCATATTCTCTTATGTCGAACGTGTTCACTGATGGGAGAGTTTTCCATAGGAGTTGGTTTTTAAAGCGAGAAGAATAGATACCGGGACCTAAGACAAGAATCTTCAGTATATTTCGGAACGAATGCGCTGGCATCAATTCCTGTTATTAAATGACAATGTGAGGTTTAAGGGATTGGTATCTTAGGCAATAAAATTAGGTACTAGTACCACTAGTACTTCTTGGATCCGGTACGCCGAGGCCAGTACTTACGATACGAAGCCTAGTTACCGTTACAATCCCCCGACTTCACGGCATACTATTTCCTAGGTTTACTAACTCAGTTATCTGGGCAAGTACAGTAAATTTGAAAATTCTCAATTTTAGTTTTCGTGCAATCTTTTACTAAATTTCCCACCTCATTTCAGCGGAGATAATATAAATGATTCCAAAAATACCTTGGTATACAAAGGCTCAGAAGCAAATATATTTCAAATTTGACTTAAGCTCTACTCAACTGTTTCAAATTACTTTTTTTCATATAAAAAGCAATTTATAATGATTTTATTTTAAAAAATCAATCATTTGCTCACTAGTATCAGATGAATTACAGCTCTAAAATAATTTCTTTTTAAATTACCACCGATCGTTCAAAATCAAAATATTTACGAAATTATACAATGATATAGTACTTGCGGTATGCATGCTTTAGCTTCAATTTTATAACTCCCAATTGACAAACTAGGCAACAAGAATACTAAAAATATTTTACACACGTTCCATATGATAAACAGTTCTCAAAGCTGTCTCAAACTGTTTTCAGAAATGAAACTTTACTCAACCTCTTTGCAATACTGTTGTGTTGCAATGGATCTAATCAAGATAAAGGTTGGTTACATGCGAAGAAAATGAAAAATATTCAAGGAGAATAGCTTACCTGGCTATGCCTTCTGCTTTGACAATCCCTCGTCTTCCTTACGCGTCGACTCCGGTTCACCCGTTTGTCCCCACCTGTTTTCGGGAGAAATTAGTTTTACTAAATTTCGAAATAAAATACAAAATTTTTCACATGAGAGTTTCATTTTGATCATCAATTTCATTCAGTCTCAGTTCACACGTCCTTCACGCCAAATTTAAAGCCCAATAACCGAGCACCCGTAAACTGAAGTAAACAAGAACGCATCAATCGATTCGGTGCAAAAGGCGAAAATTAAACCCCCAGACACCCCGCTTACCGAAGCGGAGCGACTTTGGCCCTAATAAAAAAAATTGATCCGGCAATCTGATGTGGTTCGTGCACAAAGGTCGCATAAAACATGTACTGATCCTCGAATGCATGAAGTGCACAGAGTGAACGCCTCGCTTAGAATAACTATGGTAAAATATTTTCATTTTTCTATTGTGGCAAAATATCCCCAATATGTAAACGATAACCGGAGGAATACTAAATTTTCTCGTCCCGAAATTTAAAAGTTAAATTAGAGAGCACATGAAAGACTGAAAAACTCACCACTATAAATCGAGCCTCCATTACATTATGTATTTACCATCATGAAAAAGGGCGACCGCAGTCACCTGTGAATTTTTAAAGTTTCCCTAAAATCTTTATGGAGAGCAATATTATTTTAATATTTTAGAAGTCAAAGAATCTGTCACTGTTATAGCCTTTCAGAACTTCTATGCAAATCTGCTGGGGCACGATGAAGAACCATAAAATTCAATACCGTAACCAGAAAGTAACTTCAGGGTAAAAATCAAATGCTGACTCTTCGAAACCAGCTGCGAGTAAAAAAATATTTCTTCTTTCCAAAATATTTCTTGTTATAGTCATTAATGGCTTAAAATTAACAGCTTGATGAAGCGCTCGTAAACTTGCAATCAACCAATAATTTTGAAGTCGCTGTGAAGTCTTCGCCAGGGTGCTGCAAAATGGAGATCCGAGTCCCTGGTTTTCTTCAATTTTGGTCCATAACGCTTGGAAAGCCTAATTAATAATACCGACGTTGCCGACAAGGTCAAGTTTCTCAGTTCATTTATACCTGAAAACGTCGTCCGCGACGATGATGAAACAATAGCATTTACTAACAAGCAAGGTCCAATGCGGAAGAAATCCCGGAAAACCCAGATCTCCCATCATTTTGAATATTCACCTTTTATATTACTCACTCGAATAATAGACGGGTAGGTAAATACACGTTGTTTATAGTCATTAAACCTGCCAAAAGTTCCGAGGAAGGAGAACTATCCAAAAATTATCACTATTCCGGTTACATAGAAACCAGTAATCTAATGCAGAATAGAGGACACACACGGGAAATGGCCAACATCTCAAGCAAAATAGAGGAGAATTTTTCCATTTCCATGCGTCATTAAAACTCATTTCATGTCGTGGTACCATGGTATTAGGTATTCGAGAAGGCTTTGCTCAGTAAAGAGGGCCTTAGGGTTAAATTTACTGTCCATAATAATTTAATATTTTGCCTTATTTCTAAAGTGTAAATAATAAGTGAAAATCTTATAGATAAATAAGGTAAGACGAATCGGTGACAAATGAAGTCACTGCTGAAACAAATATGAATCATCTTTGTTATTTTCATTGCATTACAGTAAGAATATTTTAAACAAAATTCTATACCTATCTTTCTGAACCTAAAAGCACTTACAAGAAACTCCTTAAATGCTCTTAAGTTTTGAACGTGAAACAAACCATACGCAATGAATTACCAGAGACCCAGGAATTACATATATTTATTAATGTAACAATAACAAAACGATATGATTATTTTATAAAATTCTAACCACCCACTATAAATGAGTTTTCATTCCATCTCCAGATTGAGCTACACCACTTTCTTGCACCCAAAAATGATAGATTCACCACAACTGATCTGAATCAAGGACCAAAATGTATGAGTGGAGTCACTCCTACTTGATTAATAAGTTTTCACAAAGCTGCTCAACCCAGCAATCCAACAATTACATTTTACTATTTATTTAACAAAACCAAAATGTGCCAATTATTTTAGTGAGTTAATAGATCCTGTCATTGAGTTTTTAGAAAGAATCGAGACCTAACTAAATCACTCCCATTCATTCAAAAGTGGTAGATTACCCAATTTCAACAAACCCTTAGGCCGATTTTAAGATACAATTATGAACCTTGATATTACCCACAAATTTCTCCAATGTGACCTGGATCAATACATTTTTCACACTCGAGAACATGAAAATCTTAAGTCATTTCCGAGAAATAAATTAAAATTATTGTTCAATTGCAATTTAGGATAGGATTAAATGAGATGACCACATCTGTGACCATCAACTTCTTGAATGTGATCCAACAATGATTGCTGCATCTTATTCAAAGTGTTTGGGGAATTAAAAAACATAAAATTAAGACTACAACCAATTACCATAATTGACATGAGACAGCCATCAAATGATTACTAGATCCAGAAGTAAGTTTCACATTAAGGAATTGAAAGAAATCTACTCCTAAAAAATAAAAAATGGAGCAACTAACAGTTTTTCTACATCCAAAGAGAGATCTCACAGAAAAAAGTGAAGGATTACATGGTTTGCATAAATTTAAGAAATGCAAGAAACCATACCCTGTAGGATACAAATTATCTACTATCTAATTTCAATTTTATGAAACTGAAATTTATTAGGTTCAAGAGAGTAAATGAGAAATTATTTTGAGCATATAATTACTAAGTATTAGGTTAGTAATGGCTGGCAAATTGGTTCATATGCTTCAGGGCCAATAATAAGGCTCACACTATAGGAATATTTAAAAAATATAAAATGATTGTATTGATAGAAGTTTGTACCTGCTCATGTACTGGAATTATACAAACCTGGTAGCCAGATGACTTGCAAGAGTTATGGATGACTCCTGCATGCCCACGGGTAGAGGGATTATTGAGGCCACATCAGTGATAGCTACTTTTTGCATGGCACTTCCATTCAAGCAATGTTCCCACTAAGGTTAGGCCAAATGGTATACCATGCACACCTGGGAATCTATGGTGAAGCAATTCCCATAATAAAACCATCAGGTGGATTCTCCCAACAAATTCGAGGATGAGCAGGAGCCCTATTCTGAATATAACCACATCATACCATTTTAAAAGCTATAACTTTCTCTTGTTTACTCTTAAAAGTTATATAAATATCTAACATGTTTTAACCGACTGTACCAGTCTTGAGGATGTAATGAATTATAAAAAAATAACTATCTTAATACCCAAATGGCAATATTAATTAAAACTTATGGCAATATTAATTAAAACTTTTGCCAATATATACACACTTTCATACCCTATGTCTTTATGAAATCATCTCTTCTATCCTTAAAAATTGCTTACACTAGCAAAAATGACAAAAAACGTGCCATTAATATAATAATCGAATTTAAAAAATGAATATATCAGCTGTAGATATAAATGTACTATTCAGAGGATTTAAATGCAATTATCCACCATGTCTTCAAAATAACTTTCTTCCGATACACATTTTGTCTGCACGGAGGAATTTTACCCTTGCAGTAATCTAGTGTAAGCATCTAAATTTGGCCAGTTCTGTAACTGAAGTCGGAAAAGCAATTAAGATCATTAAGAGATAACATTATTAAATATATTTTTAGAAGTAAGGCATTGATAACAGAGTTCTTGAGCAGAGTGTTAAACAATAGTATATACTTAAAACATCAGCATATAGAATAGTTATCACATGCCTTTGAAATATTATCAGTTGAGAAGTAACAAACTGTATGTAGTTTAAGAATTAGTTTTATGACAAGGATATAGCCCGATTTGGTAGCATCCAGAGAATACTGTAAGAGTATGACACCATAAAATGCTGCAAAAATACGAAAGAATTTTCAGAGAAATGGTATGCTGAAAGAAGTGGTGAATGGAAACTCTTAGGCGATGAGGAGGAAGAGAAGAATAGGTACCTTAGGCTACACAAATATCGAAGAGGATTTGCAAAAGTGACCGAGTGAAGGATTACATAAGTGAATGAATTAGAAAATTATTTTGTCTCAATTTGTTTCTACTAGGTTAATCAAATTTAATATCAGTAATTCATCCTATAGGTACCTAACATGTGATGAAAGAACAATGATCTGCCTTCTTTTTAACCAATCATGGCTAGATAGTCTATTTTGAGCCAAATTGAAGCCACCATAATGCCTGTAAAAATAAAACATGAGAACAGTGTGAAGCTATTTATAAATGCTTCAACTTTGTCCAAACCACACATTGCCATTTTTCTTGTTACTGAGATATGAACTAAGATATTATAAATACAAATCCATTCTACATCAATCACATTATCAGTCACATATCCATTTCTACACCAAGAAGTGTAAAATGTCAGGGAATTGATATTGATAGACATAAATAAAATACAAACCCTGATGATACAATAGCACCCTTATGCTTACCAATAGAAATGTTTAACAGCATTTTTGGCTTTTTAACTCCTTTTGTCGAGGTGCAGCCATGCACCATCTATGAGAGAAGACTGCACAAGGAGGGGAATGAACACAAAGAGCCAAAGAAAATGAACTTATCCACTCTCACACAATCTCAATTTTATTCACGAAATCAGTAGATGGACTAAAAAAATCTCTCTCCTGCATCTGGCTGCTCAATCTTGGAAAATATTAATTAAAATACACACTGAAAATTTGTGCCCTTATTAATTGCATCAGAGTTTTTACATAATAGATTCTTCATTGTTAAAAAGTACGAAATAAAAATACCTTGACTATTGAGGTAACTATGCATCACAATAGCGGCATGTAAAAATATTTCAGTGATGCAATAAACATTGGCACATGAATTCAGTACAAAGAGCTAGGTACTTACAAATTTTGTCACCTATACCTCTAAAACTTGGTGACTGGTAAGAAACTTTTCCCTTTAAATAAACACTAACATGAGAATCTAAATGTAAAGAATGAGTTCAATTTGAGAAGGGAAAACAAGTACTATTAAGTACTATAATCAAAGGGATATCCATAAGTGAGGGAGAAGTGGATTAAGTGGAGAGATGAGACAGGATTGGTGACCTCATGCTGAACACATTGAAACACATGCACCACTATTGTGCAACAGAAATTGAGGCTAAAATACCCCACAGCAAATACTTTGTATTATGCCATTGGCTCTGTAAAAAAATAAGACCAAAATAGAAATTAAATTTAATGCAATAAGGATCTGTTAATGAACTTCTCATTTGATAGAATATGAGTGAAATCACTTACATTGTTAACAAGCCAAGGGTCATGAGATACCGAACTAAGTAGCAATGTTTGGGTTTTCACTTGAAGCATACAGATTCGAAAGCTCCTTAATAAAAATCCAGGATTAAATTTATACAACATATTAAGAGGTGCAGGAAAAAATGCTAAGCAACGTTGGGAAACCATGTGCTAGATACATACATAGTTTTAAATCACCAAATAACAAGAAAATATAACAATTTCATAAACCTTTATTCAAACAGGTACCATTCACCCAAAAGGGCATCTTTTGATGTCAAAATAAGTGGTTTCATCTCACATACAGACATTACTTGCAACAAAGACACTTCCATGCCAAAAAAATACATGCTGCACAGCATCAAAGAGGGTTGGTCCATGTGCTTCAAATGATTTAAGTTTTCTCATAATCAAGCGATAAAAATATTAAAATGAAAATACGCAAGTTACACAAACAAGAAAAAGAATAATAAAAATGAAAACTCTGATATTGGTATTAAAATTTATGGTGGCACATCATAATTAAAATAGAGAATGGTTAACTTGATGACCTCTATCACCTGACAAATTCCACTATCAAATCATACTAATGACAGTGTTTCCAAGTTGAGAGGCTTGGTATGCATGTATTGAATTTAGGAAAAAACCAATTTAGCATTCCATACTTGTAGAAATATAAAATTTTATTGCATTGCTGGAAAATATAATCAAAAATAGGCTATGAGGAACATGATGGGATCTCACATGGGAGACTTCCTTGTTTTGCATTGATGTTGCTATTCACATATTTTACAGCTTTTTAAAAGGATGGAATAGTTAAAAAGGAGACCAAATTCCATTGATAAAAATCAACTATAAAATACATTCAGTCTTGTTTTACATGCTCTTTGCACGTTCAATAATCTCACGAGAGATGATAAGTCGCTGAATCTGGGCAGTGCCTTCATAAATCTGATATATCTTTGCATCCCTCATCAGCTTTTCCACTGGATACTCGCTGTTGAATCCATTGCCTCCAAAGATCTGTAGGTGACAAAAATGGTTTTCACAAATTAGCATGACCAAAAGGCACTTACCGACATCCAGGAAACTAATTTTCAAATGGGTTTTAACTGTGGAAATGAGGTTCACAGTGGAAAGCATATATTGCCTGTTCTCCTGAATACCACCTTCTGTACATTATTGATCCTGATCAAAGCTTCTCTAGAATCAAAATTCAATCAAATATTATTTCATTGTTGTTATTTATACACATCAACTTCTGTGACTGCAAGAGATAAATTGTTTGTTTAAAGTTAAAATTTTATGAATGCGAAAAGAAGTATAAATGGCAATCAAATTAAAATAACAAAACTAGCTTTTAAATCTAATGGTTGTTAGACTGTCGGGATGAAATACTGATATCAATTTTAACAATTATAAACCCTTTTTTTTTCAGGTTACCCTCAACAGATTAATCATTCCTGGCAAAAACATTTTTATCTTCTAAGAGTATTGACCTAACCTTGAACAACCTTTCACCTTTGAATTTTTATTTTTTCTTCTATCCTTCACATGTAGCATATATCATATTTTATCTTTCAAGTGCTTCCTCAAAGAAACAACAAAAGTATGTAATTTCTTGCATTCCCCAAGGGTGATAAATAACGAAGGTAAAATTTTCTCCTACAAAATTTGTTTACTATTCTTCTAAAATATGCCTCTTCAATGAATCAGGGAAGGCAATGACAGCATAGAAAGTGGCTAGCCTACTCTTCCACAATATTTATGCCAAGTATTAATTAATTATTATTATTAATACTTCAAGAGCTTATGTGGCAACAATTTACTCAAAAATTAATTCCTGTAGTATATTTGACTTGAAAAAGATTACATTTGAGAAACACATATGTGGGAATTAAATACTAATTGAAATAATACCAAGCATGGACATTACTTTCTATAATATCTCAAGATCTTACAAGGAATGGTTTTTTCTAATTTCTTCTTGATTTTGACTGAGCCTTCCATGTCCTAATGTAAAGGTATTTGATAAAGATAATCATTGTTGCGTCCCAGAAGATACTTCTGCATTTGACATGGATACTTAATCTACTAAAGTACTTGTGAGCCAAGAAGTTCTTTTCAACTGACATATGGTACAGATGTTACGCAAACATTAAGAAAATTCACTATTTTAAATAACATCATCCCACCTGCATTAAGTCTGTATGTGTGTATTTTACTTTACATTTGTCACACATTTCAGGTCAGCTCCCTTATAATACTACACACATTACCTATTTATGAGCCAATTATGGAGCATTAACAGGTGTTTCTTTATTAACTCACCACGTGAAATCAATTATTCTTTAAATCCATCAACCACAGTGTGTAGATAAGTGAAGGCACACAGTGCTGAAGTCCTTGGGAGCTTGAGAAGCTAAGATACTTTTTATTCACCTTTAATGAAATGTACATTCACAGGCTTAACTTAGAGGAAACTCTCCATGATTGGATATGGAAAGAAAGACTTGTAATTCCACTATTCAAATAACCTTCATTTCAACATTGTGTCACCTGAAGTGAAAACCTAGATAATGCGAATGAACATATTAAGTGGAATTACCAGTGTGCACTTCTTTTCCTAACCTGACCAGTTTTTTCTCTATCCAATCTAAATATTATTATCCAATTCCATCTTTCAGTATACTTTTAAAATATTCTTTAATTCATTAGTGATAATTAACAATTGTGTAATCTCCTTCACTTTAATACTCATATGATCAAGTCTGGAAAATTGTACGTATTAAGCATCCATTGGTTATAGTATGCAATCTCACAATGGCAAATAGCAAAACAAGGCAGTGAGTGACAACAAAGGAGAATTAGCAGTGTTCCAAGTAAATACAGATTAAATTTTTCCAAATGAAACCGACTTCAACACTGAATATATTCAAATATATTTTTAAAAATGCTTTCCATGAAATTTAGCACAGATAACTTACGTTTTTACTTCATCAAGATCAAAACCTTTGACCTGAAACTTAACGCTGGAGCCATCATAGTAACCTAAGGCTCATATTGGTTTTGCATCAAAACATAGCACCTCCCAACCTTTACATAATGCATTTTAATCAAAATGGGAAGATTAAATTCCAAGTATTGCTGGTATAATGGTCCATTTTTTTATTCAGCATGAAAATGGATCAATTCCTAAAAAGAGAATAGTAAAAGAATACCTGAACAGCATCAGCTGCAGATTTGTTGGCCACATCTGCGGCAAGAGCCTTGGCAATGGAAGCGTAATAAGTATTGCGCCTTCCTTGGTCAACCTCCCAAGCAGACTTCATCCATGCTAGGCGTGAAACCTCAATACCAATCGCCATTTCAGCAAGCATAAAAGATACAGCCTGAAAAATAATCCAGAGGCTGGATTTAGTGATTTTTTGAAAATGTGCATCTTTTCAAGACTGATAATATAGGTTAAAAAAGGACTATCCTTACGTCTTCTTAGGAAATTTCAAAAATGAAGTTGATCACCATGAGAGATTTTGTACTACACACTAGAGGATCATTTATGGATGGCATCTTTTGAAGCATGTTTTGTGTTTCTTCTAATTGTCTCCTCAAAATGGGCTTGCTTATTTAACTATTTGTCAGCCAGTTTGATGGTGGTATATACTAACTGTCGGTACATAAAGCATGCCCTTCTTTCAAAATTCATTTAATTACGTCTGGCAAGAGTTCTTTCATATAACAAAGATTTTTCTCAGGACGAATTTTCAGTCACAAAGTGTAATCAACAAGTGTAGTGTACAAAATGTTAACCCTTTAATGGCATATTTATGCTGATTTTGTTTTACATATTGATTCACGATGATTCACCCTTGAAAGAGGATGAGTGACTAAACAATTCACTTTTATCAGGGTGGTAAAAAGATATGAAATACTCCATCATCTTGTCAACTTCTGTGAAATTATGAAGTAGGGGATATGTAAGCCAAATCAGAACAAGCACAGTCAACACTGACTGCTCCCTCATTTGGTATGGAGTGCAAAATTATCAAAACAAAATGCTAGCAGAGAATATGTTACTGTATTTTGATAAATTAGCATCCAATTAGATGCATTTGCAGTTATTCTTAAAATTTAGAGACAAATGATAACATTCTAAGCATTTTTAAATGAAAAAATATTACACAAGAGGAAGACTCGTCCATTATAATTTTTGACATACATGACTTTTGGCAATAATTGTGGCTAAATGAAGCCTCTTCATTATACTGTATTAAATTATAATTTAATTTACAATCAATGTTATTTCCATGATGAAAATCACAAAGTTCATATTCATTTGATATTAAAAATTACCAAGAAGTCATGCCAGACAGTTAACTTCTTGATTCACTTATTTAAAACCATCATTTACCATGCATAGTGCCACCATCTGGTAGTTGGTTATACAATATGGGATTTTTAATGGGAAAATTTTAAAGTGGAGACGATGGGATGAAAAAAAGCCACCGAATCACTTCCACTGTCTACCTACTCAATTGTTAAATATGGAAAAGAACCGAAAAGACCATTTTTATAACCATAAGACAATTAATTAAGATTTAAAATTCTCTAATGTAATTCATTAAATGAATTATAATATAATTTTAAGTTCATTTCATAGACACATAAGTTATGGGAATTAGGTAATATTAAAATGCACTAAATCAGCACTAGAAGTAATAGAAAGCTATTCCAGAGTGTGAGTCAGCCATAGTTATGAATTAAAATCTTACTTGGTGATGGGCAATAGGTACACCAAAAGTTTTCCTCTCAATAGCATACTTTGTGGCCTCATCCAATGCCCTCTGAGCAAGTCCAACGGCTCCAGATGCCACCTTTTGGAAAAAAGATCACTTACATAAATGTAAGAATATTACAATTGTATCAAAACTGAAAATCTAGGTTTCATTAATTAACAAAAAACTATACCTACATAAAAAAAGCTGGCTGTGATAAATGAGCCACCCATGATAAGATATCAAAAATTTCAGTGCCATAAACCTATTTACATATAACGATATATGATACAAGGGTCTTAAAATAAGCAAGGTAAATGTCTATAGATGTCACCACTATAACTTTTAATTCATATGGTCAGCATAACATCACTCTAGAAAGTAACCTCACCATTGTTGCAGCTGGAAGTGACCCTCAGTTTGTGCTTGACAACCATTTTAAGTTGAAGCATACACAATTGTGTTAAACAATTGAAATATGAGCTTTGTGCTGCTATTAAACATTTGTTTAAAGCAGTGGGAAGTGACCCCTTATGAAAACAAAGTTAGACGCTGTCCCCAGAAGCTCTGAACCAGCATTAAAGGCTATTTATTTTTGTATACATGACTTTAAACAGGGTTGGACATCAACTAAAGATGAAGCACGCTTGGGACATCCATTTGAAGTCACTGCATCAGGAAAGATTGAAGGAATCTATTGTATTTTTATTGAAGATCGTCGAACAAAGGTGCGTGATATAGCTGATATTGTGGGCAACTCAATAGGTTCAGTAGAAAATAGCCTGCATGACAATTTGAGGATGAAAAAGCTGTGAGAAGCATGGGTGCCATGATTGTTGACAGCTGACAACAAACTCACATGAAAATCATTTCTGAGCAGTAGGTTTTTGGTGACAGTTCTCATGACAGAGGATGAGACAGGGATACATCACTGTCCAGCAGAGTCAAAGCGGCAGTAAAACAATGGACGGCACCAAAGAGAGTTTTTGACTGTTTTTTTGGCTAGAAAGGTTATGGACACTTTTTGGGATTCATAAGGTATCACACTTATTTATTATTTAAAAAAGGGTCCAAAAATCACAGGGGAAATTATGCAATACTTCTTGGTCATTTAAGCAAAGAACTGCAAGGAAAATGGCCAAGATGGAAATGCAAAAAATTCTTTTTCATTAAAAAAATCTCCAGTTCACACTTCCACATTGCAGAGGCCTACCTACATGAATTGAGAATGAAATTAATTCTTCATCCACCCTATCTATCAGATTAGACAATATGTGACTTATTTTGTTTCCTTACCTCAAATATTTGCTCAGGGAAAGAGATTTTCATCAAATACAGAGGTTATCAAGGCTGAAAAGAAGTATTTTGAGGAGTTAGATACTTCCTCCTTTTCAGACGGGATAACAAAATTGTAACACCAAAAGTGTAGGCGTAGAGGAGTTCCAAATGTAGAGAAGAGCTCAGAGGAGACTAATGAAAAGTAAAAAAACGTTTTTTGGTAAAATGTTTTTATTGCTTTTTTACCTTACTTATTGTATGGCCCTAATATATAAGGTAATTTGGACCTCTCAGCCTAACGAAACATGCCAGAAAGACAAATCAGGAGACCATTTTATGCATGATGCCTTTCTTCAGATCAATTTGCTTGTTCTTTGTTGGCATTAATTAACAGTGATGTTCGACAAAGATCTTATTGTAGCCAATCAATGTATACATCAAACATCATTTAAGGTCAAATTTACCAAGAATAATTGCACCTTGAAAATGATGCATTGGCATCGAAATCATTTGTTTACAATGAAATCTGTGTTAGGCATTATGAAGTTATTTAACACCAAGTTTGATGTATATATATGAAAAAATCCACAATGAAAAAATCATTCGCCTGAACCG
>LYUA01001361.1:56613-67335 GCA_002093875.1 Calopteryx splendens | reverse complement strand
ATTTTTGTGTATCGCCGAATGGCTTCTTCATATCATCTGAACTATATATAAGTATATATATTTTTTTTCTGCAGTCTTCAACAGCTACACTGTTGCACACAATCTTATATTGTATAAAACGCTGGGAAAACAAATATTCCAAGGGAAAGAAGAAAATTAAGGTTAAAATTACTCTGGAGATTCCAGGCAATAATAATCATTCTCTTTTGCTTTTTGTTGCTCACTAGTTTGATGTAGAATTCCATAATATTATGCTCAAGACGCATTGATATTTGTTTAAAAAATGCAAATTAAGGTCAAGTAAAGGTAAGTTGACATTGCTACTTTATTTTAACTTTTACAGTCATATCATCTGATGTAATTCAGATCTTTACTTAGTTATTGGCTTTACATTACGTGATTTTATTTAACAGGAGTATAAACATGGTCAATAATACCAAGGGATACATGACTGAACGTATTTATTCATTTTGTTCATTTATCAATAATCTGATAGCAGCCATTTTTGTGGCCTTTGCATCCGATTATAAACGTAACAGGGACAATTATAAACACCCAAGCCATAATTGGTGGATGAAAACCCACCTAGGCGGGAATCGAACCCGCGACCTCTGGATTAAAAGACGAGGAAATTAGCCCGCCGCCACCGAATACCTAGTCTTGTAGAATACTAACATGTTTTCATTGTTATTTTACATAAAATTTGCTCTAGAAGCCAAAAACACCAAGAAAATATACACTGCTGTAAAATATCGATGAAATCCAACAGCAATATCTATTTTTATAGTAAAACATTTAGAATCTTGTGCGAGAGTTTTCTCGCATCACTCATGCATGAGACAAGATGAGTAAAACAAATATGCAACAATATGGAAAGAACTTGTCGTGGAGACCAATTCATTATTATTTTGGATATAAATTTGGCTATAGTGGCGATTACTTTAATATATAAACTGCAAATTTAGAATAGTAAAACAAAGGAAGTGCGGAATTCCATTTTATAATTCTGATTACCAAGAACAAACACTCGTCTCTTTTCCAGGTAGGCAACTGAGAATTCTTACAGAAATACGACTGTCAGAAATTAAACCTGTGAAGACACCCATTAGAAAAACCCAATACAAATTGGAAAGTACAGAATAGGCTCAGAAAAGTCCTAAAAATATTATTCTAATAGTCATCATTTTTTTGCCAAATTTATCATAAATATGTTGCTTTACCACAATACACGAAAATTAAACGTAAACGTAAATTTTGGGGAGGACATGGAGCAGATAATAAATCACTCCCACACGAATAATTTAATTAATATAATTTAGCTAACGAGTTATTAATAGAGTTACCGAGTCACGGCTACAGTAAATAAAACGTTTATTGTATGTTCTCTTCGCCAGTATTCAGAAAGCTGTGCTGGGTATTTTACAAAAAAGCGTAGAGGTAAACGTTAGGCATAAACGTTTTAAAGGCAACTTACAGCATGACCTGCACATAATTTTCAAAGGTATGTAGTTTTCAAGGAGGTATATAAAAATTAACAATAACGAAAGTACATATTTAGAATATTATCCACTCAGTTGTTGAAATACGCGAGGTTTGAACCAGGATTCTCCTTCAGATTTCCAATACGGACACTTCTTGCCTGATACTCTCTGATTTTGCTTGCATCTATCTTTTTAGATAGACAATTTAAAAAATAACATTGCTCCAGCTAAAATAGCTTACCTATTGATAAACTCCCGTCCAATCAAATGAAATTAACCCAGTTTCATTCAAAATCGATTTTTAAACACAAAAACTAATCTGGCTCGGAGGCATTACAGAAGGATTTACTATGAACCTTGTCATTAAATCTTCCTGGCCTGCTCAAGTCAGTTATAGCAATCACTAATTTAAAATTCGTACCATGACTCGCAGCTTAAACAACCCAGGCATATGAAAATGACGAAATGTTATGGATCACAGACGTAAATATACTGTAGAACACCGACAACTAGTAGACTCAATCATTATGCACGTTGCATCCGACGTGCATGAGTGCCGAGAGAACAAGACTAATCCGACTTTTATTGAGTAGTAGTAGGCTTAGCGCGTGACGGGTGACGTCAGCTCTAAAATAATGGTGCATTTCCTCCATCACAGGGAATTTATTCCGCAACGCTACCCTGGATAGCGTTGAGCAAATTTACACGCATATTTGACGCGGAGAAATTACTTAAATTTCCTTCCTCGGCCAAACTTTGTTAATACTGGCTGCTGAGTGAAAGGGCGTAAGAATAATTTCCTTGCAAGAATAACAATATGCAAATGCTGCTTATTTCGGTCACACGAAATCATGTGCAGGATCAATAAGGTTTGCGCCCTGTCTCACTGCCAATTAAGCCATTTATGCTATTTTCGAAGTAGGCATATGAATAACGCATCGCTAGTTTTTCTGCCAAACACTATTATTTCATAATATATTAATGTGATAAATAAATAAAAATGTATACTTTCCAAAAATGTATATTTTGATGGCAAAAGAAATCAAATGGAGACAAACTGAGTCAGTCGCAGAGGTTTCAAGTAGCAAGGGAAAAAAATCTACACGCGGAATGAATAGAGACCGTAGGATTGTGTGGTTTTAAAATAAAAAATGTGGTTACGGTCAGTTGAATTAGACATTACTAGCCGTCAGCTCCATTGCTACAAAAATATTCTAATATTTGACCTCCCAACAATCTACGATTTTCCAGACGTCTATTTCTCAAAGCTGACAGCTAAAGTGTTTTTAACCCTTTTTTACCCTTGGTGTTTGGAGATTCGACCGATAAACGTCTGGAGGTGACAAGAGTGGTCCAAAGTAAGTATACTTGACTGTGATAAAGAATTACGCTGCGTTACAGTGATATTTAAAATTCGTGACAGAAACGCCCGTAAGTAGGCTGAGTTCAGCTCTCTCTCTGCGTGACATCGTTCAAACCGATTTTCATAGGCGCTCGGCACGCCATTCATTTAGTCCCGTTGTTAATGAACATCACAGTCTGGCAGTATAGTAGTGTGTTGTGCAAGATCCGGTCTGTTATGACTGATTATTTTAATTTTTTTAGCTCAAACAGCCTATTTATGTGATTAAAAACACGCTATTCAGTCTATCCTAGCTGTAGCATACATGAATTTACCTGAGTGAGTTGGCTATTCCCCACATCCCACCGCCACGCCGACAACGACAAAAAGTGGGGATCCTTGGTACTGACTTTACTTCAGGACTCCTGATTTCGCATTTTAATAATGAAGAAACGGGTCAATATCCGAGTAATAATACTATCATAATATCGAAGATTGAGGTAGCACTTATGGAGCACTTATTATATTGCCGTAACGCCAGCGCGCGTGGAAGACGAGTAATTCGTGCGTGTTCCTGCACGTATTTGCATATTCTTTTACTGACGCATCTGTAACGAACTGACGGAGACATTTTCTACGCAGTGACAAATATATTTATTTAGGACCACTTTACGGTCGAATTTCCGAATAACATGTATATCCATTCCGGGGATAATCGCACTGATAGGCGTGCGGTCTGGTTCTGATAACTTTATTGTTGCATTACTCTGAAATCCATTCATTCATTCCAAGCGTCTCTCTCGCTCTCTCTTTAATAAAATTTTTATACTTCCTTCATGCACATTTTTTAATTCAAAAATATTCGTGGATTCCGTTTGAGATGACAATTTTAATTTCATCCCCGTTTATTCTGATTTTGGTGAAAGTGCGGTCAGCTGAAAAGGAAAAGTTACTAATTTAGCGCTTTGGACAACGTGAGTACCCATTCCGGAACTTTGTCTGAGTTCGAAGGCAGGGTTTCAAGCTGAAATAAGATCCTTCTCGACGCCAGGGTTCCCTGGATCGCACGGGAAACCGCCAATGGTATACCACGGTGCGGTGTGAAATGACACAACATAAGTTTATAGGTATTATAACCAACTGTAAAAATTTCAATGATGAGAAAATTCCTTGAATGCATTTAGAGGGAAGAAAATGGTCCGAGACCCTACCGAATGCTTCCTTAAAAATGTTAATTATTATAGTTTTGCTTTGTGCAAAACAATAATGAGCACATCAGATAAATAACCAATTACCGGGTACAAGCATCACTTTGGAGAATCCACGAAGCGTCGAGAGTAAATATAATACATTCGATTTAATAGATTTTCAGCGACGACAGTGAATACGATTTCACTGGCAGGTGTAACAGTGTTAAAGCTATTTATGTGATTTTTTAACCAATTTACCATCGAATAAATAACCAGCTTGTTTTTCGAGGAAACCTAATAGCTTAAGAAAAGGAACGAGATGGAACAAGGGCTGCTCGCATTATAAATATGTACCTAGAGTTTCTGGACAGGTGACACCCAAGCATGAAAAGGATTGAGTGCATTCTTATAGTTCTTGGCTTAATACATTACATATTTTGATTCTTACAGATATTAGGTCCTCAATTAAATTCTTATTCGTTGAATAGGCACTACTCTTAAACTGCCAATTCCCTTGGCCGACAGTCAAAACGCTGGACTACGACAGCTGCATCCCAGGAGTTTACATTTTACTACCAATCTCCCTCTACTCTATTTCCCCTCTTCTCTCGAGAGTGATACAGAGTCATAAACGGCTGAATCGAATTTGAATAATAACAAGCATTTGACGTAAATGAAGCAACAACTGACAGTTACAATCTGCCGTAAGAGCGTTTTCCTAATCGACATCAACGCAGCATTATTTATTTCAATGACATAGTCATGAACTGGGACTCGATTTATAGACTTACAATTGTGACTTACTTGTTATGCATACATTGGACATTTTCTGTAGTATGCACAGTGTCACATATTTGAGAATTGCCGTATTTATCGGCGTATAAATCTCACCCTATTTTTATAAAATAAATTTGAGTAAAAAAACTAAAATTATAAATAAAAGACTTGGAAGCTGTGAACTTTTGGATAATGCACTAATTTAGGTATCAATATTGATGGCCTTTTTAATGCTAATGATATGATAGAGTGTACTCTTGGAACATAAAACGTTGATGTTAGATCTAGTTTACAAAAAAATCTTCATAAAGTAGGACATTTTACATTAAGCATACCTATAGTGTGCGCGCATATCACGCAGATATAATTGCAGCCCTAAACTTTAGGTAAAAAAGTCTGATAATGCTGTGAGAGAAGGAGTCGGACGAAGGTGGCTTCGTAGAAGCAGTGATTTTCCTAAGAGATATTTCTCTTCCCACAGGAGAGAGCGGCCTATCGAGTAATCATATTTGTGACTTAAATAAAGACTATGGAATGGAAATCTTTATTTTTTGTCTAGAATTTAAACCCCAGGTATTCGCGCATTTTGTTTCATTAATTCAATTTCTTGGATGCGTTCTATAGGAATTTTAGGAATAGGAATTCTATAGGAAAAGGACCGTTACTGAACGTCGCCGTGCGATAACTGAAGCGCGTAGGAGAAAAACGTGACTCATTTTTTAAATTATGATTCAATCATGATATAGTTAATTAATTTATTTCGAGGAATTTCGTATTCAACCACCCAACCAATATTTTTTTGACTATTTCCCGCGACTCCGTGATTTTATTGTAACCGTGAAGAGATATTTACTTTACAAATATTTAGAAAATGTAAATATAAATGGAGGAATCGTATTAGAAATCGATGGACGAAGAGAATGTGTTCAGTACCTGCATTTAAATTTCGTCAGTAAGCTTTCCATGACAATGCTAGACTTAAAAAATAGAAACGAAAAAAATAGTCAAAAAAATGGATTAAAGTCTATGGGATACTCGTTCTGATTTAACTTTCATCTTTGGAAATAAATATACATTCCTATGATTATGAAAACATGTTAACCTTGATCACTAATTATTTGTGTTGGAGGTGCATTACTCTAATTAATCTCCCAATCGAACTATGGATCCACTCATCAGGGAGGCAATTTACCCATAGTTGGCTTGATAAGCACACTCAGTTGACTTAATAAACGTCTAACAGCTTATTTATGAGTGAAATAGAAGATAAACAACGGAAAATGATGAAGTGCACTTGCCGAGATTGCGCATTCCCGTAATTGGATTAGCATCTGGAAACAATATTTAAGATCTATCTCCAAACAGGATATAAAAAGATTTCCCGGCTTAAAAATATATTAACTATATAATATTAAAACGAAATTTATAAGAAATAATCCTTGAACTTGTGCTGGAATGTGCTGTTAAAGTTCTTGAATATGGCTTAAGTGTAGACACATGGACTCTCTCGAAACTTACTCCCGTAAGAAAATATGATAATAATATAGGTTGTTGAAACTTTTTTGAACTTGGTATGGTAATATTTCCACACAGCACATAATGCACACAGCCGCGGGAATTTTCTCAGAGGAAAAATAATTCGCTTGCGCGGGGATAATTAAAAATTTCACGACTGAAGAGGACATGAAGTAGACGCACTTCAAAGAGTGGGTGAAGGGTAGCACGCTTAAAACAAGAAGAGCGAAACTAATTGAACACGCTCTGAGGCACATTAGTTCACTGAAGACCATAACTCAAAGAAACATTGAGGGGTATAAATACAGTGGAAGGCCAGGGATGAATTAAGAGAAGCATAGAAATGTCAGCGAAAGGAAGTATAAAGATATTGGCAAGTAACAAGATAGCTTAGAGAGCTGATGCAAACCAATCATCGGATTGATAAGCCGTGACGTTGATGAAAGTGTTCGGGTGGATTGCATGATACCGGGGAGAGGACGTAAGACAGGTAAAATAAGGGGCCGTATTAAAGTTGGTATTATCTTTTAGAGTGTTGGAAAACTTGGAAAGTTCTGCCGTAAAGAGTTCGCTTCGAATTAAAAAAAGATTTTTCCTAAAATATGCCGAAATATTATAAAATAAAACCTTTATTTCGACAAATTTACCCTCTTGGGCTTGTGGTTTATTTTTAAGTTACTTGGGAAGTAATGAAAAGCATGTGATAAAACACAGTGAGAGTTTACAGGTGTTCAAAACTCTAAGCTTTATAAAAAAGATATCAGACGAAAGAATAGAAAGTTTGGTAGGTCGTAATGTGAGCAATATGAAAAAAATACCCTCCTCTTAAGGCTGAATTCAAAACTTTATTAAATCATCTGCATCAACAAGTAACCCAGCCGGAGACGACGTCTCAAAAGCAATTGGGCAATCAAAATAGAGTTCGTACCTAATAACCATATGAACAGTCTGCCACTCGGCACATGACTAATGACCTACAAATATATTCTGGAATAAACTAAGTATTTATATCAAAGTGACTAACACAAATGAAGACAAAGGGTCGTGTGCTGCTACTACCGGATTACAGTAGGTAAATAATTATTGAGCATTAAATGTTGGCATGCCGTGAAATATCCTTACTGCCTAGGAGACAAAAGAAAAGAGATTTTGAAGCCACACACTTTTCCACTAGTTTCCTATGTTTATCATAAATAAGGTTGTTGAAAATCCAATTCCTCTTGGAAAATTTAGATATTAGTAGTAGAACAAATAGTAAGAACTGACGAGAATTAATGAAACGTTTAAAGTATTCCGGTATGTCGTTTCATTTACTCTGTAAGTAACCTGTTAAAGAAATAGTTAATAGTCCTATGTTTAGAAGAATAGAAATATGCTCTGGGTAAAATATGGAGACAAACTTCAAATGGCGATTTTCGTTTTACGAGTGGTACAGGATGAAATAGGGAGTACATCAAATAGGAGCCTAGATGTCTATTGATTACTAAAAATATTAATTAATTTTAAAACATGCTAATGGTTTAATTAAGGACCTAAGTTTAAGTGCGTTCCCACGGTGCTTTTTACACGAATTTTCAGAAAATACATGCAGAGCGTACAATAGATAACGATAAAATTACACTAGTGAAAATCAAAATTCACCTGCCCAAATTGAGTTTATTGAGAACTAATGCGCTATTTACTTTTTGTCTTACAATTGAACCATCTATCTTGATTTTCACCAAATAACGGCTAGATGTTATTTGCAGGAGAAAATATGCTGCCTTTAATAACAATATTATATGCACTAGGGTGGTTAAACGAAACTTTGAGTTTTAAATATTAATTTAATGAGAAAACAATGTGCACGACATGAAAACGCTATCAATATATGTTCAGTAATCATTTTTTTAGTAAGTTTTTTCATTTTCAAATTTGAGGGACTTCATTGTTTGAGATACACTTTGAAATTTTCACAGATGAGTAAACTTCGTCTGATTTTTATTCTGTAATTTATCAAATTAATTTTATATGCCCTAGATTCCAGGAGCAGCGGTGTCTCTACCAGTGAAGCCACCTGTTTCTGCCCGTGTGTATGCTGATATATACTTTGTTGGATGGAATTTTACGATTTTATACATAATAAAGATTATATTAATAATTTTGGTTTGATTTTACATTGCAGAAATATTCAAAGTCTTTTGAAAAAAATCAGGAAAATATGTTGCGCTGAGCAATCACTTGTAAAAGATATTTCTAAATGTCCGGTTCATATACGACGAATATTTTATTTTATAATATCGATAAAACTTTGCAAGGGTTCTTCTCATCACGGACCCTATTCCATCTTTCAAAGTGTACAGCTGCACACACGCGTGCAGATAGACGCGTCTCTCTACGTGCGGAGTTACCTTTGCAGAGGTTAGGACTCATAAAATCAAAAAAAAATAATGTAAACTCACAGAGTGAAAAACCGACTTGGAGTGCTCGCCTTCTGAGATAAGGCAAAATGTACTTTCCGAGTTTATTTCTGCTTGCAATATTTACGGAGATGTGAATCGTTAAAAATGAACTTCCTGAAATCTGAAAATTTAGAAACTAAGTACCTAGTCTCTAAAAATGTTAAGATTGTTTATTCTTTCGCACGCCTTGTTTTCTCGCCAAAGTGCTCAAAATAAGACCAGTTCGTTGAAATTTTAAAATGTGTGCTCTCTTGAACAATCCTGATGTGCACCCACTATTTTTGCTCTATTCCATACAGACACAGATTGTGTTGTCACAAATAACTGTTTTTTTCCACATATAGGGAATTTCCTTTAGGTTCTCCTTAATTTGAGAAATAGAATACCACATCTAAGTCAAATTTGACTCTTGGAATTTCGTAAAAATGTGTGATTATTAAAAAAAAATAATGTTTGCAAGGCTTTAAAATCATACCAAATGAATCATTTCCAACCCAGGGGTTGGGAAACTTATTGAATTCATCCTTGTTTATGGGTATTGATGCAATTTGTTGATGTAATGATCCAAACATAGGGCCACTCATATTTGATTTTGATCGAACATCTGATTAACTAACGATTGCGAAATGAAATTTGAAACTGTTTTGTAATAGGTGTTCCTACATTGCCAAAGTATTATATATTTAACATTTACTTTTACTTTCTGAAATTAAGAGTTTATTGGGTACTTTTTGCTATATCAACGACTTTCGTTCAATTTTGCAGCCATCTCTGTCGCATGCAAAAATTCACATGCAACACGTTTGCGTGCCACTTCAGTGAAACATTATTCCAGCAGAAACCTTCTCCATCTAAATGAATAACTGTTGCATTAAAATCACTAGGAGTTGTATGAAACAGTCATAAAAAAATTTCGCAAAAGTATTTTTTATCACTTTCTGAATTTAAAGACGGATGAAATTTTCTCTCCTTGCGTCACGACCAATGATTAAAATTAATTCAATAGCCTGGGAAAAAGGGTAGCGTAGTTAATTAATAAAAATGCTACTTTGAACAATGATTTTACTTTAATTACCTATATCAGTGTTAGCTTGATGAAATTTTATCTAATGAAGAAAAATATTTTTTCCAATTTTCCGGTAGGTTAAACTGATTGTGAGTCAAGCTTAATGGCGAACCCACATAACATTGAACCATATGTAAGAATAAAAAAATTATTGAATTCGGGTTTTTCTGATAATGCTCATAAGAATAAACCAGTAAGTCAGCTAAATAAAGTCAGTGACAAGGTAAACCTCTNGAATAAACCAGTAAGTCAGCTAAATAAAGTCAGTGACAAGGTAAACCTCTGTTTGAAAGATATTATGGTAACTTCATGGAGAGGTAATAAGTGGAGATTAGTTATTCTAACTGGGATTTTACATACATATTTTTTAATGGTCTATTCAGGAAATTTATAGCAGGAGTTTTGGAAAATGCAAATTTTTCTCAGGTGCCCCAGAAGAAATATTCAACCTTAACACGCTGCACAACAGAATTCAAATGACATGTTGCATAATTCGCTTGACACCAAAATCGTCGAGCATTTCGCCCAAAGACAAAGACTGTCCCATAAAGATAATGACTGCTTGATAAATTAAGGCCGCTCTTCAATCATGTTTACCTTTTGACAAACGAGTGCGATGTTAGCGGCTGATAAAATGAGTCACGTGTTTTTGAGAAATATATGGGACTCAAATAGTGTGTTCTGTGATATATTCCAGTATTCGCAGGATTTCTGAAGATGAGAATCACCGAAGGAAACTTCATCATCACGTTTTCTATTCCACTCATGATAATGGAGTTTTCTCAAATACAGAGATGCACATCTTAGTGTGATTCTACCAATAAATTGAAGATGATTCCCGAAAATTGGATCTATCAGTAAAAAAATATTATTTTCATTGTGAGAATAGATAATTTCGTTTGAGTTGAGT
>LYUA01001360.1:236291-247211 GCA_002093875.1 Calopteryx splendens | reverse complement strand
CCCCCCCCCGGGCCTAGTTCGTCCAATGCGTTCGAAATTACGATCAATTTTAAACCGGGAAGTTCTTTAATGCCATATCTCTTACGCTCTCCATTTATCTCCGTCTCACGAGATGTTGGCCGCATAATTTCAATATCAGTATCTCCGCATGAGTGCTACCAAAAATGGTACATTGAAGGTGTGGTCGAAAGCGGAAGGAAGGTACAGATAGTTCCAAACACACGTCTTTGGATACGATTCCTCGACCATGACGACGCGTCTATCCCGTTTCTCCCACACTGCGTCGTCCTCCAGGATATCACACATCTGATAAATTTGGCCAAAAAACGCATGCATTGTTGATGCTGTTACGAGTGTTAATCTAGGCTATCCGGTTTAGTAAGACGGAGATGAATCCTCGTCTTTGAGCATCGAGCTCAAGCTCATCATTCCTCAGACTTCTCAGTTCCCTAATCAATATACTAGCCTTTTAATTTCTGCAAGCTGAGAAAAAATATGAATTTTATTGTTCATTCGCGAATACGGAATTCTAGATCTCGGTGGAAATACGTGGTTTTGATTCGCCTTTCGTGTACGCTGAGTTATTTTTTTTCGACAGTGCCGTCACCATGGTGAAATAATTCGGATTAGAGTTTTTTGCTTATGCTTAATGACTTCTTAAACTTTAAATCCTAAAGTCTAATTAACTGGCCAAGGCATCGTTATAATTTCAATTTCGGAAGTTGGCATACAGATACATTTACTACAAATGGGTTTTTCGTAAAACAAGGTTTGATGACGACTGTAATATTATAACTGAAACAATCTGACACCTCCGGTAACGTATCCGGACTCTCAATTTAAGAAAAGCCTTTATTTTACAAAAACTATAATTGCTTTCCAAGGATTCCAACTAACCGATGGTTTTAAAAACAAGACCAAATCATACGGATTGACTCGTTGATCGAAAGAGTAATTTAATCATTTATTTCATTTTCCACATGAAACCATTGAGTTTTGGCTATAGGTAAATGATATCGCTATCGCAGGCTAGATTAAATTCAATTATGGTAAGAAAAAAGGAAAGGCATAAGTAGTTAATTTATGATAAAATATACTACCTTTGAATTTAATCGGTAGGTATGTCATTGAACACGAAAAATACAGAAGGTGTGTATCGTTTGTTCCATGCATATAACTACTTACTGGATGGGCAGGTCAATTCTGTATACCTACTCCACTTAGGCGTAAATACCGTGCTATACATTCAGTTTAAAAAAGACGATGACCATCGCTGATAATTTATAAAAAATTCTGGTTTTACATCGAAGAAAAGTATTTCGGACGTCCCTTTTTAGTATAGGATACCATTTCGTCCTCTTAACTATCACTCATTTTCCTCAAATTGTTTTGCCGGGACTGTTAGATTAGCATAATTTCCTATAGAGTTTCAATTGTGAGAGACCGTCGGCAAAAACATTTCCATTTTCCTGAAGTTCACTACAGCCATATTCTGATTTTATATTCCAATTTTAAATTACTGACCTCCATTCTATAAATATTTATTAGAAAGCAATTTGGGGATTTTCTTCAGTAGGATGCTTGCTTTACACGCTTTGAGCTTATGATATTCACTGGTAATCAATATCCGAATCGAGTGTTACTGAAGGCCAAAGTAAAAATCATTTAGTAAAGTTTATGCTATTGGGAATTTACCTCTTAAAGCAGAAAATCTAGTTTGCAAGATAGCGAGGGAGTTATTTGCGCCGTTTGTTATGAGTAGGTCATTATAATAAGATTCGACTTATGGATATAATGGCATGATGAGAAAAACTCAGCGTAGGTATTTTCACACCTTGGAGAAAAGGTACTAGTGAACGTATATTAGAAAGATCTTACGGATGATACGGTGAATTTGGAATGAACTACACATGGAAACATAATAAGGATATATAAAATCTGAGGAATACCCACTAGCTAAAGGCTCTAAAAAAAGCTCTTTCAAATGGGAATACAGTGACAGAATCGGGACCTGATACACCAATCGCATCCATATGCCTATGGTATTAGATAGGAGATATGATTACAGCAGCATCAATTTTATTTCCTGATTTATTCATTATACCTGGCTTTGAGACATCATGCTAGTAACGATGGAATTTTAATTATTTTCGCCCGCACAAATTTTACTTTAATAAACATCCCAGAAAGAAAGTATTTCTCCTCAATCCATTATCTTTCAGAAATTATTGATAAGTTGTAAACGCCGGACTGTGAAAGTTTAGCAAATTATTATTTCTTTAAATGATAAAATTACTCTTAATCAAAAAATTCATAGTAAAATTACAAGCATACGATTTATTAGTTTAATAATGTGCATTAAACAAGTTTAATACTTTTTTGGACGAAAAGTTTGTTTTTTTCAGAGAAAATCTATAAATCACCCACATATTGTGTATTTTTGATGTAATATTACCACAGTAATCGACCCGAAGGTCGGTTTAATAGGTAAGAGCAAGGCTCATCCAGTCATACCTCTACCCAACGCACATCATTCACACATCAATGTAATAAGGTGGCAAGTTCCTTTCTATGTGCCACCCGTGATTTCCCAGGATGACCTTGTACCTGAAAATGGTACAGAACTCGGCTGAAGCTGAACGTGGCCAGATGCATCACCCGTAATCGAACCCAGGACCTCTAGTTAAAAGCTTTGCGCTCTACCCTCTGGACTACCGCACCAGAATTTCGATAGAACATTTTTAATAATTAAATAAATAAATTTAATATAGCATTATTATAATATAAATACATAAATAAATAATATTTATTTTCCCCTTTCCATATTTTAAATGTATTAAGAAAGAAAAAATAGTAAGTAATCATGTTACGCATCATTAGTGGTATAATTATAATTAATTTAATGGATACTTTCATGGAATACTTTCACGGAATTTTCAGAAACTAGGGCTATTAAGAGGAATTTCGCGTTTTTAAGCTGGTGAAAATTTTGCTCGAATATGTCACTATAAATTTAATAATATGTAAGGGAAATTAATTTTGAATTTTGGTGTATTAGCTACCTTGCGTAAATTTAATAAGCTTCTAGTTCGTTATCCACTTTATTATGCGGTAATTATAATGACAATCACATCTGGTTTGTATTGTGTAACAGTCATTCCATATTTAAAATTTTCATGTTATACATAAATTCAGATAATATATTTTATATGAAACTTCGTATGCATGTATTAATTTCTATGAAAGATCGTAACGACATGTATTCAGGCATAGTTAAAATATTTATTGAAGATAGAAACGAAGAAAATGCAAGTCAATATGCATTCCAATGAAAATGATATACATTTTATTTCCCTGGTACTTTCACAGCAGGTCATATTTCAATAATGTGCTCAGATTTTTTTTCTTTGACCCAACTGACAAGCAGCGAAATGTTTATATTGATGCATTTCCGTAGAGATCAAAGGAGATTTCTCCTCGTCGATCGACGAGGCCTGAGCTCAAATGTGCCCACTTTGGTCGAGGTATCCTCAACGTACCCGCCACCGCCCAGAATGATTGCCTTATTCTCCTGCGTTCCCGCAGTTGTGCGGGCATTTAGTGATTAGTAATTTGGGACCTAACTAGGGGCCATTACGACACCTCCATCCGCCATTCAGGCCCCCACGCCCAGCCCACCTCCCACCCCCAATGGTCCCCCCAGGCACACGGGTCATCCATCAACACCCGCTCTCAGAAGTCCCCCAGTCCGCTGGCCAGCCGTCACGCCCAATTCCCGCCAATCAAAACGAGATGACGAGATCTTCCCCTCGCTTAGCGTTGCGTGGGCTGCGCAGATCGGTGTCTCCTGATGACCACTTGAAAGCGGGGGGGATTGGGGAGGGAGTGAGGGAGGCCGACGCCGCTTCGCTCCCCATCTCGACACCAATATCCTTTCCACACACAACGGAAGACTCTCTCTTTTTCTCTGTCCCTCCATATCTCTCTCACCATCTATCTCTCTCTCTCTCTCTCTCTCTCTCTCTCTCTCTCTTTCTCTCGCTATGATAGTCTCGTACGCAAGGGTCATTTGCCTTCGTCATCCACTCACAACTCTCTGTTCCCCTTTCCCAGCCTCCTCTCAGGGCCTTTATTATATTAGACCCGCGTGATTTTATCTCCATCACAAATACACACGCGCGCGTGAAGACCAATCGCATTCGTGTACACGAGGGGACCATTTTCTTTTGACATCATCCCATTCCTCGGCCGCCTTCGACTCATCTCCCGATTCTGATTCGAAGCCGGCGTTATTTTTCGGCGACCTGATTCCTGTAGAAACGATTAAAGGTCCGCGGACACTCCAGAGATACACGTGCACTCATGGATCCCATTTCGCGACGGCATTCCTTTTAAACTATTCCCCGTTCCCTGTTTCACGATTCATAGATCTGGGTTGGATATACTCGTCGGAGGAAAAGAGCTGCCCGCACGTATTTGCCAGTTTTTAGCAGAGTTCTACTTTATTACCCGAGAGAAGAAAGTTAAGGAAACAACAAGAGTGACGAGAAAGTTTTTCGGCCACTCAGCCACTTTTTGCGTCGATAAAGTCTGATGAAGTGACATTTTTGCCGCAAATCTATCCTAACTTGCTTTGCTAAGGGCTAAACTGGCAAATATTTAAGGAACATCAATGATAAGCTGGAACATTTTTTTTAACCCCTAAGATCCGAGTATCACCGTGGATAATATTTTTATCAAAACCTATGTCAACACACAATTTCTATGCTCATTCATCACACAGCAAAAATGTGAGGCAAAAACTTTAAATGCACGCATTAGAAAAAAACTGGATAAATAAGTTAGCGCATTCAAAAGTCATTGAAAATTGTATATTTAACATAGGACAAAAAGGTATTTAAGTTCCAGTTGTAAGTGGTTTTCCTGCTTATAACATGCATGTTAATTATAAAAATGACTTTTTACTACAACTATTCAAAGACAAGACCAAAATTAATAGCCTACTTTTAGTTAATAAATATCCTTGTTTTTCTTACATCATACATTTCCTGCGGTCCGTACGCCTATGGGTAATAATAGTGATTTGTGGCTTGTCGGGTGATTTTTTTCGGCCAGATATTGGTTCAACATTCGTGCCCAGCTTGACTCAAATCTGTGACCTTTGGGCAAACCTATAGTAGGCTTTACCCACACCTATATTCGAGAGCAGGTAAAAAATACCTAACACGAAAGGGCGATATAAAGAGTCTAACATGCATACTTACTACCAAAACCCAAATGTATAAAAAACTTATTTTGCATAAAGCACTACACGATATTTAATGCAACCTACTTCTAAAACATACTCAGCAAAGAAAGTAGAATTTTACTTTGCTGAATTACAGTGAATTTTAGCAATGCAATGCGATGAAAACTACAGAATCTTCTGCAGGCTCCCACAAATAATGTGTCACAAATATTTACACAAATGGGTATTGAGATGTATGTGGCCCGACAATAATAAAATCGTTATGTAATTGATATTTTCAATATGATTAAGCAAATATGTGTATCGAAGTTGGTGAAACGGAATGACTGGAATATTGCTGGATTACAACGAGAGGAGGAAAATAAAAGCAATATTAAGAGATGGCAGGTCAGCGAGGTAAATCGGATATTGAGTTCAATGACATTTGCGTTGAAAATATTAATGTCAATCATGAGACGAAGCTTAAAAAAGCACCCAGCGGCGATAATATACTCTCTAAGTGTTTATTAGAATGAACGACAGGCGTTGGTAACATGTAAAATGCACACAAGGTAAGTCGTGAAGGTAAAAGAATACCATTTTCCCTCAGGGAAAGTTTATGTTTACCGGAAAGTGTACCACGGACCTTCCTGAAACCCGACTACTACGTCTATTTTCAGCCAGGACATGTCTTACCCGAAACCAAGCCATTTCATGTGCCGTTCACGAAATTGAAGAAGGTCTACAGTCAATTCTGTAAGGTGAAGATGTTATCTTCTTTTAAAAAATCATCGTGAATAAGCGGTCAACTATACGATAACCTAGTTTATACAATACAACTGAAAAAAGGAAAATAAATACTAGCGAAATTATGTAAAGGAATTAGGCAATAATGCAGCCTCTTACTAGCGCTCTTCAATTTAAGCCTACTTAAAAGAGGAAGTAAAAGATGCCCTTGGGATGGGAATAAAAGAAACTGAAGTGGTTGAGTAATAAATTAGTATACCTCATCTAAAAGATAACATTGCAGTAGCAGCAGAGAATCCAGAACATCTTCATTTTTTAACTGAATGGTCTAAACACTGAAAACCACTGACTTTACAATCAATATAAAGAAAACGAAAATCCTTGAATGGCAGAAAAGAAACTCCAGGTATATATTATGTTGAAAGGAAAGAAGTCAAAACGAATGAAATCGTTCATTTACCTTGGATGTAACATACTTATCATGGGATAAAAGGAACTGGACGGATATCGTATGGAGATTATCTGGGAAGAGGTTAATCAAATCAATCTAATATGGTCACCACTAACAATCAAGCTAAGGTATGGGCACTAAGAGGCAACTTCCACGCTCTATGAAGACAGGCTTGAAACTAAGGAAGTAATATGTGAATGCACTGTAGTAGAATGTGATCAGAGACATTGATTGCAAATCAATTCAGAAATAATAGAAACAGCTAAAGTGAGAATCAATAGAGCATACTAAAGAGTTACGAGGAAAAGTCAATACTAAGCGCCTACAACAGAGTGGATAGATAGGCACAATATGATAAATAATGGTTATATTGCGAACATAATGCAAGGGAAATGAAAAGCGATGACCTCATAATGAAAAGTTAAGGTCAAGTTTTTTCTGGTCAAGAATCTAGAGATGTAACATGGAATTTTTCAGGGAGTACAAGGGAAGATGACGGGCTTAAGTCAGCCAGTATGTATTTGGATTGGAGTACTCATCTTGATTAAAATGTATCCTAAGAGAAAAGTAATGAAGAATTGTGACTCCAGTTAGGTGTAAAACTAGGCGTTTGGATATAGTTAAGAGAACTAGATGAATAAAATTAACCTTAACGCAAAAATATAAGAGCTGTATCTACGTACTAGGCATTACGCAAAAGTTAAAATGACGAGAATTTTTGTTTGGAAAATTTCATTTCTAAAGAAATAGTAATACATAAGTCGTGCTCTATCTACACCATAGGAAAATATGGAGGAAATATAGTTTTGTGTTTACTAAAAAAAATATTTTCCACTAGTATCGCGAATAAAATTGAAATCAAGTCAAAATCTCATTCTTATTTTTGAAATAAATACTTTCAGGGAAGTACTACGGAGAAATTTTACTAGGAAGCCTTTCTGAGGACTATATAGATGCGTTGTAAAAGATTACGAGCTAAAGAAAAGGAGAAACGGTAGTATTAGGTACCTACGACACAGTGGAGTCAAACGATTGATAATAGATAAGAGAAAAGATTAATCGCGCAAAAAATTTAGAATTCATCGGAGTAGAACGACAGAATGGCGTTTGGGCTTGGTAGGGCAAATATATCCCATACCTCGACCGCCCATCACTCTCATACCACCGCGCCAAACACCCTTCCGTCCCTTGCCACTCCCTCCTCCAAGCTAATTCGTCCTGTGCCACTCCCTTTATAGGTAAAATTCCTTCTCTCACCCTCTTCCCCAATCAGGTGCGTGCCGGACCAAACGCGGATTCCGAGAATTCGAGCCAGAATGGTGAAATAAATCCCTTAACTCCGAAGGCTATAAAACCACGCCGAACACTTGTAAACCCAGATGAATATTTGAAATCTAACTTTGGCGTAACATATGTAACATGAAAAAGATAAAAGGAAATATATTTGTCAAGTGTTTTTAAATGAATATTCCATCTTCAACTAAGTTTGGATATGTCTTACAAATGCGGGAGAGGCTGTACCTCGCGGTCATTCAGTGCTTCTGTTTCGTTCATACTAATAAGAAAGCGATTGGTTTCAGATTCCCGGAAACCAAGTATTTTCAAGAAAGCCCGCTCTTCTTTGAGCGAATATTTCCAGAGTGCCTCAGAAGATAAGTCGGCCGTGAGAAAAAAAATCGAAAAAGGGAAAGTGTATCCCCTTTTCTTCTAATTAGAGCGGAGAAATCCGAACAGACGTACGGCAAGTTGCTTGCTTCATTTAACTTAAAGATAGTCGCTTATTTAGTTAGGGGAAGTGGTTTGGATAGAGACAGGATTTCTTCATTTTCCTACTAAAGTTTTAGTGAGGAAACGAAAGTTGAGGGCATTAAAGCTCCATTCAATGGGACGGTTTAATAAATCATTCCTGTTCGATGCTATAAGAAACAGCTTTTTCACCGGGAACATATTTCCAACGCAATTGCTTCGAAGAAAATCATTCCCTAAAATCAGTATTCAAAATCAGTGTCCGGTTAGAAAGATAGTTCGTTCTTCTTGGAGATGTATTCATTAGGTTGATTTGAATATAGGACTCCACTCATCTCTTTCCGGGTCTTCCTTTTCATCTCCAAGTAAGATTTTATTCCTGCATCCATCCTCATTCGTGCCAAATGTCCAAATTGACCCCCTCCTATACTGTACCCCTTCAACCATTCTCTGCTTCATTTTTCTTACGAGACTTACATTCCTCACCTCTCTGGAAGCACTGGAAAGTTACGGAAATACCTCAATGGCCCTAATCCTGATGAAGGGAAAATCCCAACATTATCCTCCTTGTGGTGGAGAGGGGGAAACCTTTGCGTAACAAGCGGCGAATGAATAAGGGGATCGAGTGTCTCCTAGGGGACAAGGAGTCCTCCGCTACCAAGCGCCAACGGCCTCCTAAGTGGGCGGATGAGCGGGTAGAACCTCAGGGGACACTTACACCCTTGGGTTGAGAAATCATCCCTAAAGACCGATGAACCCAGAGGGGTCAACGGTATAGGGTGCAAAAGGCAAAAGGAAATTATTGCATTTGAGATCTAATGGTATTCCCAAGGCCAATGGACCACCATTGAAAACACTTTGGTAGAATATATATCCTTAGGTAAAATAGCAAGTTAGATTCCAAGGGAAGGAGCTGCTAAAGTTAGCATATAGAGGAAAAGGAACAAGGGAAACGGAACATAGCATGTGATGAATACCTACATAATGAAAGAAACCAAAAACTGAATTTTACATTATTACACTTCTGAAACTCCTATCGCTGCTCGAAAGCACTAGTAAGTGCTAATAACGTGTTAAGAAATTCATAAGAAAGAGCCAGTAGATAATAATAATAATTAGTAAAGTGCATGACATTGATTTCCGAATAATGCACAACTAATTGCTGGAAATATGTATTGCTCAAAACTCTATTTTCTAAGTCTATATGAAGAAGCATTGAATACGAATTTTTCGGATAAATTTGGTGAACTAACCACACCTAAATAAACAAAATAATCAAATTTAGATCATATTTTACCAAAATATAAAATATTTGCTCTTTACTCGGTCTTTATATCTGCAAATATGCACAAAAACATCTTTTTTTACCTTTTTATAATATCTTGAAATAATTTATCCAATTTTAAATGGGTCATGTACTTAAATATATAATAATATATTAATAATAAATAAGCACGAGAGACACTAAAAAAAGAGGGATATTTTCAACAGAACTCGAACTAACTCATAAAACATGCTGCTCTGACTTTTGAGTGCGCTTAGTGGTAGATTTTGACAACGAGCTACCATTTGCCCCGTTTCGCTATGGGCATTAGTCCTCGAGCTGTACCAGCTGGATCGAGCACGTGCACAAGCTGTTCTTCGGATTAGTGACAAAGTGACAATGATAGATCATGAAGAAAAACTTTATTTTTTATTTTTCCCGCAGACTTGGTAAAACCTTTGCAGATATATTTCAATAACTTAGCATTGCCAAACGCATGCCCCATGATTCAGCACATTTTTGTCTTTATTTTTCCAATTTATTATAACTTAATCTTCTTACCATAATCAGCAATAAGCAAACTATTACTATTTATTAAATATGTATGTGTGTGTAATCGAATCACTTATGATACAGTTTGGCACAGTTCCATTCAAAACTCAGTGATGAGCGAGTAAACGTATTCAATTTTTCATTCATGCAGACGCATAAATGTAGTAGGGTAGGCACTTCCATTTGTCGAGTCCTTTTCTTTATTTCCCCGGAAAGAAAGACATTGGAAGCTAATGAAAAACATCCTCTTTCCCGCGCCGGATTGTTCTTAATTAAGCATCGGAAAACCAATGGTAGTGCGCCAAGGTGAGGTACACACCCCGATGCCCCAGAAGGCGCTAAAACGGCGCCGTGCGCCGCCGGAACCCGTGAACAACTCCCTTCGTTGTATTCTGGGGGAAAAAAAACGAGGAGGCCGATGTCTAGCGCGCGATGAAACACCCCCACCGCCACAATGGACGGCTCTATATATATCGGACCGCCATCAATTCAGACCCAAATCGAACCCCACCCCCTCTCCCTTTGCACCCCGAAAACCAACTCCCCCGTGACCCCATCCACAGCCTGCTGAGCCCTCCCACGCCTCCCCCCACCCGCTCCGAGCACTCTGGGAGTGAGCGGGAGTTGGATGGGGCGGTGAGGGAGAGAGAGTGAGGAGGGGATAGATATATATGTATATATATATATATATGTGTGTATAGCTAGTGAGAGAGAAAGAGATGGGTTGAGTGAGTGAGTGACGTGGATTGATGAATCCCGCGTCCGAATCGTAGAGTGGGCTGCCGAAATGATACGCTCAAATGTTTACAAGAATGTATTCCCTCAAGTCTCGTTTTTTTTATGCCAACCTGCCGCGGTGTATGAAGCTCGGAATACCTTTCTCTACGTTCCTCCCACCCCCACGCCCTACCACCCCCCTCACCCCCCCCCCCC
>LYUA01001360.1:207064-217991 GCA_002093875.1 Calopteryx splendens | reverse complement strand
ATATATATATATATATAAATATATATATATATATATATATATATATAACATACGTTTACGGAATATATATCAACCATTGCCTCAAATTTGATCATATAGAATAGTTTTGTTACCAGTTTCCTATCTTAAAATTGAGTTCATTTTAAAACACACCACCATGCTGCTTATACTATGTAATTTCGTTATTCTGTGTAGCCTATAAAAGGAGCTTACTTCAACAAATATTAGCTATCATTCTATTTTCCTTAATTAGTACGCATTGTCGGTTATTTCATATGGTTGTCACTCATAAAAGAAGATAAAAGAAAGCATCGATTACCGGCTACAGAAAACTAAGTATACGATCGATCTTTCTTCTTCCCATTCCAAGACAATATTATAAAGTTATGTATGAATATGCACGTAAAAAAGAATTACACTGTCAGCAAAGAATAAAAGGAGCACTCAGGTATTAATTGGACCGGTATGATGAAATTGGATAACACAATTATTCTCATAGCAAATCAGGTTTACCAATTATCGGAAAGAGCAAATTCAATTAGGGTACGAATGAAGAAGAGGAGGCAATGCTGCGAAATTGTTACAAAAATCCATGAATTATTTAAATGATGGGATATCTACATGAAAATAATCGTTCGAACGAGAAGTTACGTGTTCTTTTTGAACCCGAGTAACCTGAACCTAATGGATAATGAAAAAACAAAAACTTGAAACAATTATATTCAGAAATGTTCTGCATTTTTCCAAAATCACAAATAGGTTTTCTATTAAATAATTCATGTCAATTAATTTGTACTTTCAATAAAAAAAATGATAATTCCGTGTCATATGCACGTTATTTGAAAATATTGGTTTTTCATACGACTTTTGTAACATGTGTTCAGAACTGAGCTCAAAGGCCAGTTTTTCTAACCTAATGGGCTGTATCAGCATATTATATTTCTAAGGAATTATCCTATTTTTATTAATTTATTTACAGCAAATCTAGTGGAAACTTTCTTCTCATTTAATAGTAATTAATTCAGGTTCATTGTTTGACAAAGAGGTGTGCTTTATAGGTGAGGTAAAATGCTCCACGGTGTGTGAGGCTCAGCGTCATGGGTAGGGAGGCCCTTTTCCCCGCGCTAGCTGCCTGAGAATTCTCAGGCAAATGTAGTATCCAGAAAATCTTACAACTTTAGCTAAGCTGGGGTTCAACACCTGGATATTAACCCGGGACCCTCCAATTAACTGCCAAACACTCCAGCTTACGGGACACTACATTGTAAGCGAAGCAGAAATGAATTTCAAGCTGCAAATGATACCTGTACTGAAAAAATCTCACACGTTTGATAAAAATTACTTTTTACCTTTTAAAATGGCTCGATTGAAGGTATTTAATCTTTGAAATTACTAGTTGCCATGAAATACAACAATTAAACTGAAATTTAGAATTGGAGATAAAATAATGGCAATGGAACATAAGCTTAGGAAACATTATTAGACGCAGTTAACGCAATGGAAATAATGTGATAGAAAAAAATTAAATAATCGTTAAAATGATAAGATGATAAGTATGAAATGTGGATAAAAGCCAAGTTTTCTTAGCCTGCTTGTTTGAAATTGAATACAAAGGAGCTCGAATAAATCTCCGAAAAATAAATGATAAGCCTGGGATAGTGCATCTTGCTGCTCACTCTCATCGGTATCCGACAACTCCTAGGCCCACCACGTTGCGGTAAAAAACATTAATACATTTCAGCACTTGCCCACGGGGATCTGGACTGAACTTCCACTCCTGTGCCAGCTAAGTTAGTTGATTAAGCATAGAAGATATGACATGCATTGAACTATGAGTCGTTCCGAATGAACTTCTTGCGACCCTGCTATTTGAAATTAATTGTCTCCACAGCGTTTTCTGGATGCTGCAGTTAATTAGGTACTTGTGCCAGGGTTGACAGCGAGTGAGACCAGATGGCCTCTCGAATGTCTAGTCAAGCCTTACCCCGCTGTTATCCCTTACCCTTAAGTCCTGTCCTATCTCCCGCTCACAACACAAACTTCCTCCACCTGCATCCATCCGAACCCGGCTTTTCAAACTTCTTTCTTTCGACGACCGACCCACCAACGAGCGTCGGCACCAATGCTTGGTCTTCTTGTGCCCCACAATTCTTTGCATCTGGGCCCGTACCATGCGCACACACACACACATACCTCTCTCCATTGTAAGAGGAAGGAGGTGGGAGAGACGTTTTCCCTTTTATTTTGGCCCGACTCCGAACCGCCTGTTACCCGGAAGACAGGCATTTTACTATTCCATCGGTTCTGACTGGTGACGCACTCGAGCGAAAGATTCGGAAGTGAGGGGTTTTGAAAGGCTTAGCACGCGAGGGAATATTCTGCACGTGGGAAGCCGTCCGTGTAACTGACTCTAGGGTAGTACTGGGACGGAGGGGAAATGGAGTGGGATCACGATAAATGAATGATCCACGACCTGAGAGTAGAGATTTAAAAAAAAAAAATCTCCATCGATGAGCGCCACAAAAAAATAAACGTCAAAACGATGTAACGAATGCAATCTTATTCTTGATATTACGATGCACAATAAATTATAAATTTTTGATTTTAATAGAACGATTCTAATCATTACGTTTATTGCACTGAAAACGAAATTCTCCTCTCATAATACCAATGTTTTGGCGGTTTATTTATTAGCTGTCGCGAAAGAAAATAAACTCCCTATTACCGAACCCTTTGAAAACTGTCTCTGTTCAATTCACGTTTCTTGGATTGTGTTTAAGTAAATAACCGGTTTCGGAAGCGTGAATGAAATTTTCTTATACCAATTGCCTTCAACAATGTTACTACTTTACCCGTGTGGACAAAAAGAAGCTGCATAAAAAACTTAAAAAAATATCTGTTCATAGACAAATGATAAATAGACACGTAAAGTTACCGAAAGCTCTCCAATTTGTTTATAAAATAGGACCAGTGGGATTATTTTATTCAATAAATCCCATGAGCACTATTTCCACCAAGTTAATTTTCACTAGAAAATTTAGAGCAACCGCGTCCTTGATAGCAAAATTCTCGATAGCTTACTCTTAATCTAGGAGAACAAGCTAAGTATTTTTATTGGAAAGAGTTATGTAAAAAAACTTCGGAATATGCCACCACAGTAACTCGAACGAAGTCACTCGCTGTTGTGCATAAAAATGAGAGCATTATAGTGTAAAAATCTTTTCTCCCGGTCCAGGAGTATAACATTTACGCAGTGAAATTCTCGCAAACGCATGTTAGAGCCGTTGTGTAAATACTGCAACAAATTATTAAATTTCATAAAATTTGTATTCAAACATCTGTTCTAGCAACGCTGTATTTCATTTTATTTTCTTCTTCCTAATATAGCTAGAAGATTTCATTTTTATTTGATCGCAATTGACGGTATTGGATGCTTAACGATAGCATTTTACACTGAAGGGTCAATCTTATATAGTATCATATAGGGCTGTCGATATGAACTTTAGGGAATCTCGCTTCTCGCATCCCGCGCATATTATTCTCGTGGTCCCGTTTATGACGAGCAACGAGGAGACCGCTGAGAAGTGAAGTCACGTTTTTTAGGCCGACAAACAATTCTCAAAACTTGAGAACTCTTGGCGTGTCGTCATATTTAGTGATGTGATGATACTCCTTTGGCGCAATCCATTCTTTCAAACATGTTAAAACCTATTGAATCAGCAACCCTCTTCTAATACATGGCGTCGTTTACAACAATCGAGCCTAATTTATCTCGTTGTCATTTCATCCCTACTTGTCATTCGCATACAGTACAATTAAAAAAAAATATTTATGAAATAAAGTGACTCCTGTGCTCACTAACCATTTTTAATGGGACATTCTACCAGACAGGAATGCTATATTAGCAACTGCATTACAAGGAAGTATGGACTTCCACCTAAATTCATGTGAAAAAACAATATGTATAGATTGAATCAGTTGAAGTTGCTGTGAGACTTTGTATCACACAACTTAGTATATGATTATATTAATTTATAAGAGGTGTTAGTGATAATAAAATCCGATTGACTAATTATACCTTAAAAACGATAGACTATTTAAGGAGGGTAATCGATATTTATCTTTCGTATTTCAATATTTACCCTACAAAAATTCAATAATTTTCCAATCTATCTCGATACTTTGTGGGTTAGAGAAGATATGTGAGAATGAGAGAATTCCCTCGAAATATTTTGTGCGGTATCATTCCCTCAGGTCAAGGGGGTGGTGGAATAAATTGAATGAATAACACGAAAAAAGATTTATTCATAAGGAATAATTCATAAAATACAAATCATAAAAGGTTCCGGATAATAATTCGTCGAGTCACTGCTTCCAGGATTCGGTCTACACTATGTAACTTGACGTGAATGATGACCCTTTGACCTGTGGTAAGATACAGGTGCGAGAATCAAACGGAAAGCATCTGAGAATTCGACGCACGACGCTTTCCAAGGCTTTCAAATCTCACCTCGCCGAATAAGCAACTTCCGTGCGATTTCGTTGCAAATGTCATCTTCACTTTTTTTTCTTAACCCTTCTCCACAGAATTTTCGACCATTCAACAGCCAATGGAAATTTCTAAACGATTTTCATTTATTACCCCACCCTCTGTTAAAACCAATCAAGGAAAAAAACTTTTCTAATCGCTATAAAATGTAAACAAGCATAGCGACATAAATTGAATAGCACACCTATCAATGACATTTCCACAGTTTCCAAATAGTACTTCCGTGCCATTCCATAGTTACTGGGTTTTGTGAAAAAGGATGTGCCAGGTTCACCTTTAAAAATAAAATTAAAGATTAAATAATAACCCTATTTATAGATGTCTCCTCCTTTCGTACGCAGTTATCATTGCTTTCCATCAAATTTTATCCGAAGAAACACCTGTTTTTAAAACTTTTTCAAGGCACATAAAAGCCTTCCGCCTGGGCAGAACATCTGCTTTGAACACTTCAATCACCAAGAATCGTTAAGAACCGAGTCACTTCTTTGGGTGAAGGAAGAAGTGAGAGTCACTAGCTGCGTCGGTGAGGCTCTGAAGAGTTGGATAAATTGCTATTGTACTTATCGAGTCTTCTTCGACAGTGTGTGTCCTTGAGTTGTCGTATAGGAGAAAATTCATGAACTCAGCATTCCATTATGCCGACACGTTTCGTGCATGGTTAATCTCAAGCTTAGTTTTTTCAGTAACAATTCTGAAAATCGTGAACTATGAAACGACAAGAAATCTCATGGGTTTCCCATCGTGAAGCTGAGAGATTTTCATGAACTTAAGTACTCAGGTGTTCAAAAAGTACCATGGAATTTGTCGGAGTACTCCACGATTCCTCTCTTCATCATGAACAATGATGCGGCTTTCACCTATGTTAACACCTTAACTTCACCTAATGTCCCCTCGCTCGTTATAAACTGACCATAAATCTAAAAAAAAAACTCACACCAAATTTCCGCTCTATCACGGGTGTGTGGAAAAAATTGAATCGTGGAACGGTTTTGCCGTACTTTTTTATGGACAGGGCACAAAAAATCTGGTTTCTCGGAAGAAAAGGGCGAGAAAAATGAATGTGACCGCATAAAAACACGAATTACACTTGAGCAAATTTTGAAGCTATGAGAAAGAATTTTCTTCGGATTTGTACTTTTTAAAAACTTTCTGGTCCTTAATATTGACATACTCTTCATTTATTTCGGGAAAAACTGTGAATGTTTGATTTCCCACGATTCTTTTCGGGATTCTCATTTAATGCAAACATTGAATACAAAGTCTATTCCGTACTGGTCAAAACACGTTTCAATTACTTATACGCTCACTCTTAATGTTGCCGTGACATGGAGGACTTTTCTCTTTTTGTAGGTTGGCATATTTCCTGAAGATATATATATTTTTTTATTTTACGTGCTCTATGAACTTGTGACAAAAATTAACGAACATTGTGTCTCATAAAAACTGTGAATNNNNGAACTTGTGACAAAAATTAACGAACATTGTGTCTCATAAAAACTGTGAATACTATAAAATTAAAGCATCAATTTTATCCACATCTCTTTCGGGTATCCTTTTACATGGCCATCAGGCATTTACATTAGTTCAGATGTGATTATCACAAAATGCATCATCCAAATATGTCAGTAATATCAATAGTTTCCCAATGCATCATAGAAATAATGGCTAGGGATCTTCACAAAATGTAGACTATACCAATTTCCCCATGGTTGTGGAACATAGGAAGGGTATACAACCTGAGTTTTCAACTTGAAGGTCGTTTCGATAGCCCAAGAGTTGAAGTAGCCAGAAAATAATCCCATCGGCGTGTGATATTTAGGCATTAAGGGTAGGGGGAAGAGTTTCTTTCCCTATGCCACATGCGATCGATGAGAAAGGTCAAACCAGATTGACCAGAAGAGTCGATAAATAGAAACCACTCAGCTTGTGTGTGGCTAGGTTGTTCAAAAGCATCACCAGGGCCGGGAATAGGAAACCTAGCGTTCACAGAATCGGAACACTCTATGACCAACCATGCAGCTAAGCCTAGAAAAATAGGTGAATTAAAATCCACGACCCAAAATGATTCTTTTACACAACCTATCCATCACAGTGTACATTCTTATTGCAATCAAATTCCAAGTTATTTCAAGTCAGGCAAGTTCAGACACTATGTAAGCTATTCTAGTAGACTTTTGGATTTGACGGTCAGCACAACGATGTATTACGATTTTTATTTTAAAAGATGCATCTCTACGATAAGGCTTTCGATTTCGAACTCGGTTCCCACACTTTCTCCATCCCCCCCAACATTGCACCACGGCACAAAATAATCCTCATGCCGATCAAACCATGGCGGCACGAATGGGGAAACAGAATACCCACGTTTCATTTTTTACGCAGAGGGACTACGTTCGGGCCATGACACGACGACGGGGACATCTCTCGCCGCAAAGAGTTCAGAAAAGTTGTTTATTTTAAGAGTGGCGAATACATTTTTATCGCGCCCTCTCGCTGGCACGGACTATCACCGACGCCACAGCAGCCACTCCGCGAGACTTCTGGAATAGTTTCTCCCTCCATCCCATCCGCGCAATAAGTTGCATGTCCTCCCATCATCCCCCTTATCCGACCGCACACGCGGCTTCCACGATACTTTTCCACTACGGCCTGCATTTTAAAGAGGGATTTCGATGACTGAAATTCGATTTTAAACTCAACCATTGAATATAAGTCGAAATACATACATGATGACAAATTGAATGTAATTCATGAGCCATGATAGGAAAAGTCAAACGGAGGTAAAAAAGTGCATTCATATTTTCAAAACATCGATCCCTCAGTAGTGACCATTTCATGATGGCCCATTATCACCTGTACGGCCGTCGGCCATAATGGATTCGGTAACCCGAGGCATTCATTTGACTTACGAGGGCTGTTCGCTACAAAGTTTATGATAAAGCTTTTATTCGCATGATTTAATCGTTCTTTACTCCCTTTTACTCCCTTTTACTCCCTTTTTACTCCTGTTCTTTACTCATGTCCTTTCACTTTCACCCCCTTCGCCTACCCTCCAACTTGTCACCTATGAGTTTCTGTCGACAAATGCGTGATTCATATCTCTCCCACATGTACCTCTAGGATGTTGGAGGAGGGGGGGGGGGAATGGTGGAAGAAGGATAATGGGGCTGTCCGAAGAAGTAGGGAATGGAGTTTGGAGGGGAGAAAGATTGAGAAATCCCTCCCACTCGCCTCCTGGCTTTTCTTGTGGTTCAGTTCTTCCCACTGAATATACCCCTCTTCCCATCTTTGGGAGACCTCTCTGCGTGTGTTCTGCTCGCGTGTCTGAACGTGAAAAAGTCATCCAGAACCAATTAACTGCCAAACAACCTGCGAATGTATCCCTCCGCCTTTGAGTTTTTTGCTCATTTCTCTGGTTGCGGGAATCTTTCGGGCGAGGTATTAACCACGAGGGGAAGGCTTGAGATGTGAGTCGTCCGCATTAATAATAGTCTATGCCTCTTCGAAAAATCTCGTGAGAGATAAATCGGAGGATATTTTTTCTTTTTCATCATTGCACTGTAGTTATTGAAAAGCTTTGTACTGCCATCGCTCTTAAATTGAAATTATGTAAAAAAATGTAACTCCTGTTCTCGACTCGGCTAATGAGGCTGTAAATCTAAACATAAAATTTTGAGAAATATGCATACGTTTTAATAATCACCTGAACTTTTTTTCCTTAGTTTTTTTTCAAATTGTGTTTTTAAATATTAGGCCCTTATAGTCACATTGCCTAATTTTGGTTTATTTGAGTACAATTTTAAATACCTATCGTCATTTATATACATTTTGTATTCATCTAGTGTATGAAACCCAAACATAGTCCATTAAGTGATTAGTCATTCACAAGGCGATTAGTTTGACTAACCATTGTACTGGTGATGCAACCATTCCCAGTTTTAATTTTATGCCAATTGCTGATTGTGAGTTGACTCCACTGTTTTGTCTTCACATACGTTCCATCATTATCATAATAGATTACCAGTTTTAACATTGATTTTGTAGAAGCTCTTCAAGCAATGCTCTAACCATCCAATCTTTTTATTTATTCACACTTCCCTTGCCGTGGCGTCTTCATCGCGTTATTTCACTAAATGTATCCTTGTCTCCCTCTGTAGTGTTTCTCATTCATGTTCTTCCATTATCTATCAAATTATTTTTTTCTCAATATATGCTCATTATTTTTCCTCTTTCACTTGTCATTGCCTTCTACAGATCTCTTCAGCCACTCTTAGAAAGGGTTGGTTTTTCGGTATACCTGTGCATCCATTTAAATTTCATCACTATTCTTTAGCATCTCTTTTTCATCTCTTAAAATGGGTAAAATTCTCTCTGCTTTTATCGCTCTGTAGATCAAAGTCTCATAGTAGAAGAAGAATAATCCCCACTTAAATATTTTAATGAAACGTTTTCAAATGCCCGGGCTACTATTAGTCGATGTTACCACTCAATCCTTATGAGAATTATCCTTCTTCGCTCGGGCCATTCCGTTTCCATTTCTTGACCGGAAGATCTCGTTCCCGGAGCCAAAATAACCTAACTTCTACCTCATTATATTTAATTCTTTTTCATATTATTATATTTTATTTCAAATCCTCATGTCGTTTTATATACTTGGAAATTGTGAGTTCATCTCACAACAACTTGTGTTCTGTGTAATGCTCTAGAGTCATTGGTATGATAGCGGGGGTAATATTTTTACTCTCATCGATTTAAGAAAAATTATGACGCAATTCTCAGTAAAATATATTGGCAAAATAACAGAGAGGGAAAAGTCTTGGTATATAATGTTTAGTACCTACCTGGAAAAAGTGCGTTAGCATGAATCGAGTGCACGCTTGACTTCTGGTTGCTGTTTAGAACATAGATGAAGGTATGAGTGTGAATATTTGGTTTACTAATACTATGATTCTACCTAAAATTAATTAAATTGACAATGAATCACAACGATAGGGTCATCTGAAAAGCAATTTCTACGGCCAATGTGAGTGAAAAATAAGGGAAACAGACATCCGACCTTCACATTTTATGGCTGTCGGATTAATTTGCTTATTAAAAAACTTTGGAAGATTTGCATAATATGAGTAACTCGTACTTAGTCGATACTTCGTTTCCATTCCATTGGAAACCATTTCCAATAGCTCCAGCTACAGTGGAAAATAACGGTTTATTCATAATCAAGTTCCACTTCAATTGAACAGAGCGTAGCACTTGGGAAGCTAAGTTTTTTTTTCTCGCGAAACATTGTATTCGCTAAAGAGAGAATAAAATCGCATATGAAATGAATATACATTTTAATAATTCGTTAAAATATTCCCTATATGCTTTCATCGGCCCCTTCATCTCCTAGAAAATGAACAGCACCGGTTTTCATCGTACACCACGCAATTGGTCGGCAGTCAGTCGGCCGTTATATGTCCCATTGACATCACGCGCATATGGGATCAAGATAACACCAGAGGGACGTTCAACAAGGTTCCATCTCAATCGGAAAAATTCTACCGTGAAGCTGTGATTAATGGCGGACATCCGGGAGAGGTGTAGACAATTTGTGTGATCCTTCAAGGCCGAGCGGCGACGGCCACAGGGCGGAGCTTACGACACACTCAATCGTCCGTTTCCAGGAGAAGAGCGCAAAGCGAGTGAAAGGTGTACGCAGGACATTCACGAAGATAATTTTTAAGAGCACTAATATTGATCATTTTAATACTCCGGAGTAGTGAAAATGATTAATTCAACTGGATGGACACGGATGACGAAAGTACAAAAAAAATATTACGCAATCAGAACACGGATACACTTAAAACGAAAAGCACGTACTCTTTTTTTTCGACAGTACCATTTTGTGCTGGAACAGTGAATAAAGGAAAATTCTCAACGTCATTGGGACCAAAATAGGTGGGTAATAGCTTGAAAGTCCGAAGTGGTGGTTTTTCTCGATACTCCACTACGCTGTAAAAACTTCGTTTGAATTTATTTTTTGAGGCACCAATAGTGTTTGGAAGAACGTTTTCTTAATCACCCTACCTATAAGATATAGTTTACAGATTTATTAATAACGAATACATTTTAATATAATTTTATGTACTTACATCCTAATTTAATCCACTCATTTTATGACGTTATCAAAATATATCTGCTTCAAAGAATGTGGTTGCCATCCACTAAATATAAAAATTTTACGAAGTCATTTTGATGTAAAAAAATTTATTCAATGTTATGCTGTGGTTTATTTTTCCTCCACGATTTCTAATACTACAATGATCTACCAACCATAGCCCTGAATAGTTTTAGGTAATTCCTTCTGACTGAATATGCTTATCTAAACCGTTCAGAGTA
>LYUA01001359.1:376337-391214 GCA_002093875.1 Calopteryx splendens | reverse complement strand
TTCCGTGTTTGGAGGGGGGGGGTAAGGGGAGGAGGAGCCTTGCTATGAGAAGCGAGGGGAAAAAATAAGTGACGGAAATTTCATGAATGAATTACGGGGGCACCTTTTTTTTTTGAGGGAGTGCATTTAGATGGCAGGGGAGGAAATATTTTTCCGGAGGAGGGGGGGGGAACTGGAATGTAGGGAAAGGCTGGGGAAGAATTTGCATCCGTTTATTGAACGCCGTGATGATAAATGAAGTCGCACGGAGTTGCAGGTTGACACAACGGCGTGAGTGGGTGGGATTCATCCTCTGCGACCCGAGATCATGCGCGCGAGAGAGGATAAACCAGGTGTATGGAGTTCAACGTGCTGGTAGATTTATGCCGAGATAGGTACCTGCTGCTACGTATTTCTACTGGAGGTGGAAGTGATCGCGTCGGGTAGATAAATACGGATCACGTTACGGGAGGGGGGGGGGGGTTCGTTCTCCACTCTCATCTGCGTCTGCATTTACAGATAAATTTGGAATGCAGCGACATCCAGTGATAGACAGAATAAACTTCGCATTGGTAGTGTGACTCCCCTGGCATTTGTAATTTTCTAACTCATATTTTCCCAGTGGTGCTGTTAAAACCCCATGCGACTTTTGATGGAAAGAGTAGCAGAAAAGTTGAGGATTATTTATTAAAAAAAACATTTAACCATTACTTTATTTTTGACTCAAGTAAGAAGTTAATATTTGTTTATATAATTGAATTAGGTCACTGTTTTTTTTCGTTCCACGTCAGTAAAAGCATGGTTTGAAATATTTCTGATCCATTTACATGGTTACCAGAAAGCTGCAATTTCATTGTTTTCATCCAAATGTTGATGCCTATCAGAAATATTTTCTACTTCTAAAAAATATAAAAATCGCATTAATTGGTAACATATTGCGGGAAAAATGGTAAGAGATGGAACTTCATAAAACGATTCAAAATAATTTCAGAGGTAGATCGAATTTAATAAAATTAGAGTGGTTATTTGATTAATGAATAATGTGGTCATTATTTGGTGATAACTAATTAAATACAAATTGGATAATATTTGATTATTTCACATTTGGCCTATGCAGCGTTGGGTGATATCATTCGCGTCTGACCACAAACGTCATTCAAGGTCACCGTGACCACATTAAGCATCAAACGTTGCCCTGCCTCCCTGGTATGAAGCATCTAGTGAACCTTGCCTGGAGGTTAGGAATTGAATTTTCAGACCTGACCTCGTCACAATAGTCTAACATTACGACTCATGATCCCATACTTTCAAAACCATTGTATTGGATTCGATATTCTTGGATTTATAATTTTTTTTTTTTTTTTGATTTCGGTTCCATCGAATTTCAAAGAATTGGAACCAATCAGTCCGAGGTTTTTCACTCCGATTTAACAGATAGACTTTGTCCAAAATTGCAATTACATACATTTCTACCGATTAACTATTTTCAGTATAATACGCCGGATATAATAATCGACGTATTATACTGCTCGAAGGATCGACGGACCGATCCGCGGAGCCTATTGCTAAAATGTGCTGAGTTTCTTGCACGAGGTGGTATCAAATGTTATCGATAATATGACTATTCCATCCAAATCAGTAGCAGAACGAAACTCTGCCAATAGATGGAACTTCGTGTGTAATACATCTCTCATTCTATCAAGCAGAATAACCGTGAGCGGACGTTTTTCTTAGTTTTTTGTAATTTTCGCTACACACATTTTATGCTCTTCTCTGTCTATGAATTCTTAAATGTCTTCCATTACGAAGATAGATGCTTTGTTTCAGGGTCATAACCGTACACCCGTGTCTCATTGGCGGTTATTACTCAGCCACTTCGTGTCTCCTCGAGTTGTAACGTGCAGCTCAGTGCACACCTCAAGCCGATGGTCTCGGAACAAACCTCGATGAAAATTTGTCTCATGTTCAGTACGTCCACTGGAATGGGTTCACACGTCTCATATGATAGTCCAAACCTATTAAAAACGTCGTTGATTGCCTACATTCGATTTTTAAGGACCACTTCACCCACCTTCGCGGTCGTCTCTGGGGTTGTGGATGGCCACGGTCGACGCGAATGTTTGTCTTTCTCTCCACGCCTTCCTGAAACGCTTAAACCACTCAAGTGTTCTTGCTTGCCTAAGTGCATGCTTTCCAAGAGACTATTTATGCATTCGGTCGGTTTTGGAAGCAATTTTCTTGAGCATGTGTAAGATATTCTTATATGCACGTGAAAATTGTTCATATGTGATGTAGTTAGTTGTCATGTAGATTGTTTATGTCATTGGTTGTTTTGTTTATGTATACATATTGTGAGCGTTGCTATGTTGGGAAGTTATTGAATGACGTCAACCTGAAACCATGGTGTAACAATAATTGCTTACACACGAAACAAAACTTAATTAAGATCCTTTGCTCCTTCGCATCATCCATTTCGCAGAGGGAGAAGAGCATGGTGTAACGAAAACAAAAAAAATCTAAGGAACCCCACTTGAAGATTCTGCTTGACAGACTGACAGCTGAAGTATATATAAAGTGGCATTTAGTGGCAGAAGCTCGTATTACCACTGACTTGGGTAAAATATTCCAATTCATGGACATTTTGAGTAGTAAATCGTGAGTGATCATTAAGTGACAGATTTCACTCTATGAAAACAGAATTCGATACCATGCGATTACCTTACACCATTATACTGATTTAATATATAAATTTTACATACCTATATTAAACTTTTTCATCGCGCTGTTCAATAGAATATAACTATTCCGCTTATTCCGGATATTGTGAATATTGTTTTGAAAGGTGGAATTACCTTATAAATATAATGAAGCGTTTGAATAAAAACCTACTTAGCATAAATCACTGCTTATGAAATGTGAATTAGCAAGATAATGTTATAGAATTCACACAGTCTTCCTAGTATCTCAAAAATACATGATACTTATAAATATGACTTGCCTTTTTCCTACAAAGAAACTTGTAAATCATGCATGCCACTCAGTATTTCACCATCAATTTCTAATGTAAACAAGATAAAACTGTCCTTGTGTTGTGAAATGTTTGTGTCGACGCTGAATATTGTTTCGAATCGTCTTTAATTCTGTAGGGCAATGTAGTGTAGATGAATTTGACTTATTATTACGCCTTATGGAAATAAAACAGAAAAATGCTTTTTAATGAATAGTGAAGTAACACTCAAATAATTACGGTAAGAAACTTTCAAACAAAACTTTATGCTTTCCTGGACGTGAAACACACAATTAACAATATGTTTCCAGTAACACAACCATGAACAATCTCTATTTATTTAATTAACAAACACCAAAGGTGATGATTATTTTAGTGAATTTTGAACACCTTTTCGACAAGTTAGAGCTCTTTCTCGCTCCCGGAAACGGTAGATAACCTCCGTTTGATCAAAATCCTTACGCTTCAAAAGTATTTGTCGAGTTAGCTAATTAATATTAATTATCACTTGCACAATGCTGTTCAGCCGTGTAAACTAACAATGACATCTCTCGATTTTCATCCATTAAAATTAATTTTCCCAAAGACGAGACCTAGAGAAATCGCTCTCACGCGCGGAAGATTTACCCAACTTCATCAAAATCCTTGGACCGTTCTGTGTAGTAAAAAATGCTCGATTCATGGCGTTGGCTATGGGAGTGTGAAATTGTTAACGAGAAATTATCCAAGTGTTTTCATAAAACTTAGTGTCTTTAGGTTTTTGGGCATGAGACATTTGAGCTAGGCCTCTTGTTTTTAGAAAACTCCTTTGAAAGGAAGGCGTTATCCCTGCTGCTCATGGGTAAATTTTGCCTAAAAATAGCTTTATAAAAGATTTTTTTTAACGCCCTGGGTTGCTCACCATAACGTTCTTCTTAAAACTTGAAGTCCTACCGATCTGCCATCTATTATACGACTGTAAAAACTCTTGAACTTTAGATTTGATTTTGTCGCCCCCCCTATCGGGTAATTATTGTGCTACGTCCGATATACCTTGTGTTCCTATCATGATGCATAGGAGACCATCTCATGCAGGCACTCGTACTTTTGGTTTTCGTCTAATAATAGTGAAATCGCTCCATTGTTCCAACCGCTTCTGCAATTTTCAGCAATCTTTATGTAAATGTTGTTTACATATTTACTAGTCAGTTGCGTGATTTCCATAAGGACGTCTCTCATTGTTTATTTTAAAAAACGATTTTATGGAAACAGAACCAGCTTTCTTATGTAAAACATTAATGAAACCCAATTATATTAAACTTTTTATCGTGACAAGCACAGTTCCAAAAATGTTTTTTCGATTTTATAAAATGTTTTATGTGACATTTTACCATGAGTTAATGGCACTAAAATTCATCAGTTTCTTTATTAAATAAGTCATGAAATGATTCCATTGCTGCCTTACTTGTAGCTGTTTGCATGTTATTTTCAGAAAAACCATAAAAGTGTGTTTTAATAGCTCTAGCTCAAATGCAAACTAAATAAATCTGATAAACTGGCCTATGCTTCAATGTTGTTTCCTTATTTGTCTCTGATTCGTCATTCATTTGATTCAAATTATTTACACAAGACGTTTTTACTTAATGTCACCTTCCTTTGAAATAACACACCGATATACAGTTTTTTAATAACACTAACACTCAACAAAACAAAGCTCCATCTTCCTGTTTGTACATGCAAATGCTACTCTTTTGAGCCTATGAAACCTACTTTAATAATTGTTTTGTGACTAAAAACCTAAAGGCACGATGTTTCATCAAATCCTGTAGAGCTGTTTTCGAGGAACAATTTACGTAGACACCCACGTATATTGCTTGTATAAAAGAGGAGGATTGCAGCTGATTTCCAGAGGCATGAAATAAGTTAGGACAGTTAACAAGAGGAAAAAAATATTCTCCTTCATTTCTGCATGCATAGTAAAAAAACTATGAAACCTTACGAGGAACTTTTTAAATTATCTAATGACTCGGAGTCACACTTCCTGCAATTATTCTTCCGCAATTGTTCTCTTCCCTTGTCTTTCTCCAACCCTGTTCTGCACACTAACCTCACCACTTCCGTCAGTGATTAATGTAAACGTTTCCTAGCCTCATAAATCTTGTGCTTGGGCATACTACTCGTCTAAGATAAGTCGCACTCAAGCGTTTTTTTTTTAATTTTACCTAAGCCCCTACTGAAATCACTCACCGCGAGAGAAGCTTTGATGGTGATGAAACCTTCCCCTTCAGTGACAACACACACACAGACAAGTCTAAACACTTGCACAGGCCCAAGCGTGCAGCCTACACGAGCACATTAATCAATCCCCGCATTATAACTCGCCTTGCGCTCAATAGATGGCGGAACGTGTTTTTCACGACCCCAAGGTACGCTCAAGGGTTTGGTCGTTCGGCGGTGTCTCGTAGTCTTGCGTGCTTGGATGCACGCCTACCATTTAGCTGGTGGGCCCTCACTTCCCTGTGAGCGTCTCATCTTTCAACAGATGCGCTAGCATGGGGGGTGAAATATATGACAGATAATCCCGACGGGCATGTAATTAGAGGACGCACGGAGGGAAACGATGTCGCATTCTTTATCGTTGCGTTCAAAATTCAAAACGTTGCGCACTTCAAACGGAAAAAAATGGAACGGCGTCGCTCTTGACAAGCGCCAACGTTCGAGAAAATTAGGCGCTGGCTCAGGTTTTGTTTCCTTTCGCATCACTTCAACTAAAGGCATCCAGAAATGTAGCACGACTTTGAAAAGAACACCTCCGAGAAAAAAGATAATCAGCATATTAAATAAAGCAATGAAGGATATATGGCAGTTAAAATATGAATGCCCTAAAATAAAATGCACGAATGAATAATATCGGACGTTGACAAAATGATGAGGCGCACAAATGTAAAACTCATTTCCCTCGTGTATTCATAATCTTAATTATTGTTTATGCTTATAATAAAATCTTGTATTTCCATCATATGGGTTTAGCGTAATAGCTCAATACAAGCTTCTTTAAAATTTTTTCCTCCATTTTTCCTTTTTACGTATAGGTATGTAATGAAAATGAATCATTTATTTTTTAGGCATGTTCCATGATTATTTCAGACTGAGTATTCTCTAGTAAATGATGGGAATAATAATTATATATAAAAAAATATAACGCTATTCAGTAATAGGTATTTAAATTTAAAATTTATATAAATTTAGCTACCCGAAACAAAAAATCAAGTTACCTTGAACATGTACCAAATGCCACCAAAATGTAAGTAATGTAATATTTCAAGAAAATATTAGCAAATGCTGTCCACGTCTATTGGTAATGGGAGTGATTTAAGACACTCTACCTATAACTTAAACCTTTGCTGAAGTTTGAGCGGTAGGATACAAATATAGTTACTACTCAATCGCCAATATTTGTGGAATATGTCTTTCGTGTTCATTTTATCGAACCTCGGTACCTGCATTCCGGCGTAGGAATGTAAGATTCAAAATCAAGAAATTCAAAAAATTCCTTTATAGTTGTAGACGTAAAACATTTAGATACAGAACCCAGCTGAGTTTTAAGCATAGAACTTGGCAGGATTTCACCTTAACCTAAGCTCAGGTTTTGTTTGAATGTCCATACTAATACTTGATATCCTTTATAACATCTTTGTATTGGTCTAACGCTGCTAGACATACTAAATTTGATCAATCAATTTGAATACTTTTGGAATCGAAAACGCCTGTTTTAGAATATTATTGCTAAAATATCAACTCAAGGAAGTGGCATGATGCCTTTCGGTAGTTTTTTTTTAAATTTTCGCTGTCCTTCCGAAATAACTCTTGTTCATATTTCATTCAGTACAGCTATAAATTTCTTGTTATAGGGAATTTGTCGGCCGTGGAAAAATGCTCCATTCTCGTTATATCAGAATTTCCGAAGGCTGGGTTTTCTGGTGCCACGTCACGTCAAAGACTATCGCAAATTATGCTCTAGGTTGCTTGATTATCCAGGCTTCCAAAACTTTCTTCACAGCCTTTCACAACACTTTCAAGATATTTCAGATAAAGGTTCAGAAAATGTTTGGTTCTCAATCATAAACCCTCAAATCAACTCGAGTTTATGCACATTTGGTAGACCACCAGATGATTACGTTCATTCATCATTATAACTACATAAACTGACCAAATCTTCACATCTCAAAACAACGAAATAATTTAAATATTCGGTGGCGATTTCCCCTCTTCTAATTTGAACAATTGTAATGCCAAAACTTGCTGAAAAATACAAATATACCTACAGAAACTGCAGGAAATGCCGCCACTACCTTCAACGGAGTCACCCTCTGCTGTGCATACATATGCGAAAAATTCACAGTGTGAAAATCATGCGCCTGAACCGGAAAACGAACCCTACAGGAGAGAATGAACCGGGACGCAAACAGGGGTCGCGTTCCGGTTCGGGCGAATGATTTTTACACTGTGAATTTTTCGCACAAATATATCTGCCAGCCACTCTTGCCCAGTTTTCCGTTGACTTGTATTGACTGCATCCCCTCTTCCACATACCACTCACCAACTAGGAGCAATATTACTTTTAACATGTAGGCAACAAATGTACCCTGAAAGGTCCTAAATATATAAACCATTAATGGATTGGTTATCACAGAGTAGTAATTGTTAAATTATTTCTTAGTGTTATAAGAAATGAATGAAAAACAATATTCGGCTAAAAAAGAAGATTATAGAAGTTAAAAAAAATTCAAATGAACCAAATTCCGTTTTAGGGTAACAGCAATCATTTATCAATTATAAAGCAAGTAGGAAACGCAGTAATACTGAAAAACTTTGGAGTAATTTCTTCAAGATCACTCGATCAATTGAGAACAAGTACTTGCCAAGAAACTTTATAAAAGAGAACGAAATATTGATCTAGATTCCGTGTTCAATTTAATTTATTTTCTTGATTTATTTTCGTAACTTCCGCTTTGAGCCATCGATTTCAAAGCAGAAGGTACGAAATCTCAAAGACTTTAAAAGGTTTGTCAAGGAAAAATTAAAAATATTCGCATTCATATCTCTAAAGATGGACGTAATGAGACTATTTGTGTTAATAAAGCATTTAGGTCTTCTGTCAAGAAAGCCTTTCGGAAAGGGTTAGGTGGCTTCAACATAAAAATAAAATTAGTTGAAATTTTAAATGAAAATCCGAAAGCATTTTCGTCATTTGCCAGGGAGTTTCAGGTAAAGTCCACTGTCAACTCGCATAAAAATGATAACTGGAAAGTTAACTAGCAATATAACAAACAAGCTTATTAAACTCCTCATCTTAAAGCGTTTTCAACAAATACCTACCAAATACCGACAGACAACCTAATTAGAATGTGCAACCGATTCTCGCAATTGGTATTTCACATGGTGGAATAAAATTACTAACCTTAATAAATCCACCGGACCCAATCAATCTAATATGATATATTATGGCAGTAAAATTTGGAATATATTACATAGGTGTATACAACATCCGTGGAACGCTAGAAGGATAGGCATTACTATTATTGGGCTTGATGTTGCATCGTAGGACGATTACCAGCCTTTCAGACGTTTAGAAGTTCTAAATTGGTTCGATGCCTTTAGACACTCCCAATTATAATAACCAATTATGCATGATTTTTACGCCACCAAGCATTTAGGAAATCCGCAAGTAGCTCAAGCAGAGGAAATGTGTCCTTAACGCGACAGTGTGATATTCAACCACGCTGCCGTTAAGCTTATTACGAGGCCAGGATTTGTATAGTAGGCATGTAGTTGGTATCTTTTTATGCTCTCATGCTTACATACGTAAATTCCATATTTTAATACCTCCAAACTTATTAATTATTGAAGATGATAATAATACGGAGATTGAAACCTAGTGCAGGGCCTAGGACAAAATTATCACGGGAAGTCTGGCACAGTTACCTCAGTCCAAATACCTCAGTTATCACAGTGCATTATTTTTCCCCACTGAAATAGATTTTCTGTATATTTTCTCAGTTTCGAACCCCATGGGCAGGAAATAAAGTAGGATGCTAAATTTGCATGTCCTTAACACCGTGTGAACCATCACGGAGGTGTTGGGAGAGCGTCTTTTATTGTGTAATTGCAGTTACATCCGAAGAATTATTTACAGGAAAGGCAAGTTGCTAATATAATTTTCAATCAAAGATGATGGGAGAATTAAGGTTGGCTTTGTTATGATAGCGAGTTGTGCGAATGAAGAAGGAGTATTAAACATTTATGTGTAGGAATGAATATCTTCTTTTTAATTCGGGTGTTCCATCGATATATTGAGGAGTCCTAAAAATTTCTGCGGTGCCAGCAATGTCAACAGCTCGAATATTCTATACTACCAGTCTAAAAGCCTCCCTGTCTTGTTTTCCTTGCGTCTGGAGCAACTCCCATCACTGTCTCTACAAAAACCCCCTTCACGCTTTCACCCCATTACTTTCTTTGCGTAACTATTTTTCGCAAGTCTCGTGGATATTTTTTAAAATTTATAAATTTCTTAAAATAACATTTTAATCCCTGGACTCTAGATACCTGTCACCTAACTCTTCAAAATGTGGCCTCACCTAGGTGAAAAACGTGTCTCCACTGACTTCTCATTTTATATTTCGACAACCCATCAATTGAAGCATAGATATTCAAGTCAGATGCACTATTGCTTTCACGATTATGGCTCAGAAATGTAGGAGTTGGGAGTGACTATTAAGTATTTTAATACTCTTCACGAGTCACATAATCGAATCCAATCTACGAGTATCTCTCATTTTTTAAAGTACAACATTTTACTATAGTTATAATATTATTTTTTTTAAAAGTGCCCAGCATTATAATTCAGCAATAAATGACGAAACTGACTGCAGCAGAAAATTTTAGAACTCAGTCGCTTGTTATCTCACTTAGAATCCCTGAGCTATCAGGAGTTAATGAAGTAATTTATCTTAAAATAAGTTAATTTTCAAATCGATTGCAGCATATTTAGAAGACCGATATTTTTATAAACAACACAACGGTCATAAATTGTATGAAGAACGATGATATTCTGTAAATAAATATTCTATTTTGAAATAAGAGTGATGAGAATGAAATGCATATGAACATAATTGATTGAGCATTTATCTTTGGGGAGATGGTATACTTGGAAATTTTGATAGCGAGGATATCACTACTCATAAAAATGACTGTTCAGGAATTAATTTAAAAATTTTTATTAACATTAACGAAAATCTAATAAATAATAAATTATTTTAGAGACAGTATATTGTAAATACCAATTGAACTCTGGATTTATTTATGGCCGACTGCAAAATTGCTTGTTTTTAATACTCCAAAAATAAAGTAATTGCTCGGCAATTATTAAATATGTATTGGTCGTAGAATGTATCCAAAAATGAAAATTACAAATATAAAATTTGTTGTTGCCAATTGACTAGTAATATTGCTCGATTTAAAAAATTAAAATTATATTTATCTTAAAAGTTTTCTGTATTGATGTAACAAAAAAACCTATTTTCCTTATTTACGTGAGGGTATGATCAAAAACATTACCAATGTTCGACGCATCAATTATCTCCATTTTGCACCATTGGTTATATTTTAAATGGCGGTAACTACGCTCCCCAAAACTTCCGCCGAAACGAGTTCCCATTATTGCGCTCGACATCCCACTCCAAGATTCGAATATTCTCGGCAATTATTCTTCCAATGGATCGATAGATAGAAAAGCAGCCGTTCGAGCGATCTCTTTTTCCGAACCCCGCGTCTGGGATATTTTTACATTCGCTCAGCCAGCCACTCCATACCATTGGCCTCCGCACCCACACCCACCTATCTCCCTCCCCCTCCTCTCATCGGGACAAGTATTCCAATTAGCCGTTGCGCTTTCCGCCCCGATGCTTGTGACAACTCCTGCCCCGGTCCCCCCCAGCCCTCCCACCACTCCCGGACCGACCTCCTCGCTCTCCCTTGACAAAGACGCCGACCAACACACTCCGCGCGAGCCTCCTCACCCCCCCACTACTCCGCTCCGCTCACCAGCGCCCGTTATTCAATACTCTCCCCTCCTGCCCCCACGGTCCCCAGCGCCCGCACACAAGAACGAGGTATAGTTGTCCCATCCCTTTTCCGACACCCTCACGCGCGACCCACATCCACCCCCCGTCCGCCAGCCTCTCGCCCTTCGGCTCATTCACTTCAGACGCGCGGTGTCGAGGGGCGTAATTCCTATGACAAAAGGGGTGTGGAAGGGAGTTGCGGAGCCGCCGCGCCGCCAGCCGCTCGCTCCGGCGAGAATTTTAAAAGGCGGCCGCAAGGACAGCGCCGCCACGGCCGTGGGGGGAACTCTGTGGGTTCCCTTCTCCGAGCGCGGTCGAAACAAGTGCGGGATATTGTGCGTCCGACACGTCTGATTGTAAGTGGGGACCACTCGTAGTGGAGTATCCCGACCGCTCTTCGTCCCTCGGTTGAACCTTTGACGGAGGTCTCCCTTCGGCTCATCTTTCTTTTTGTGCCTCTTATCCGATTCCGTTGGTGAGATTTTATCGAGCTATGAGCTATGTTCTTAGACAGTTCAAAAAAATTCAAATAGAATGCAACGGTAAGGTTCCCCATTTAGGCTATGATGTAATTTCAAGAAGACATGAGTGTGATTCCACATAATATATGCTTGTGCGTACCATATTTTGTCCTTAAATAATTCTAAATCATGATCTCTATGCATTGAAAACAAAATTAGATGCCTGTATTTTTTGCGTTTTTCGATACAGTTATTTATTTTTTATACATTCGAAGCATGTTCTCCAGTTTTACCTTAAATCACATTAATGGCACTGAAAGGTAGGGACTACACATTGCTCATAAATACATATATGTTTATGCTTACATTTTAATCAATAAAGACAGAGTAAAAGGAATTTCCGATAAACTTTATTAATAAATGACTAACTTCATGTAAACTAAGTAAATGGGTGAATTATGTGTACTTTTAATAATTCAGGTATTGTCTTACATTTCAGAACAGCTCATCTAAATATAATAATATATTACTCTTTTAACTGACGAGGAATGGTAAAACTTTTAACAGTGGATAAACGATTTGCCTCAATTTTCGGTAGGATTCAGTTTGTTTCACGATAGTGAGTAATTTCACCCAAAATTGGTAGCTAATCCATTAAATTAAAGTAGGCTTTCTTCTTATTCATTTATTGAACATTTCCAGGTCAGTACCATCAAACAATTCGCTGCATAGTTTATCAATAAGCTAATAAACCTTACCAATAGTTTTAAATTTCGCTCATGTCACAGATATCATGAAACAGTGGTTGAGGGCCGGTAATAACGGGTGCCACGTGAGTTTCATTCCTAACGGTCTTGTTGGCAATTTTCATACAGATTACAGTGCAATGTAGCATTGAAAAGGTGGAAAATGGTAGTAAAGGAACTAAAATTGCGACAACCCTCAAACTATTAAGTGCGTGTGAACTAAATCAGCCACAATTAGTTCTCTCTCACAGGATTGCAACATTTCGGTGGCCAATAGAGCTGGGGCCTCGGATTCAACATTTCGTCCACTTTATGTGGATTCACTCGGTCGAGAATTCCCTCATTTGTTTGTAATTAATTAACAATGCGGTCATTCGTTTTCATTAAAATCTGATTATGTGGATCAGTCCATTTGATTCCCACAATTTAAAACATGTCTATTGATTGTATTACGAGTACATGCATCACTTTACGGTGGATCAATCAGATTGCGGGAGCAGATAAAACTTTCGGAATTACGAGATTAAAAGTTGCGCTTACCGGTATTGGAGGGACATAATTACCTCCAGAATGTGTAGTTTCCTCGTTGTACCCATTAATCCGAATTAGAATTGGGGGAAAGTAGATGATTCGATCCTCCTTAGCGAATGGAATTGGGTTATTTGACACCTATGGAATGTTGTGTTTCTGTTACGAACAGACGATTCCTCATTGAAAACAATAAAGAAGAAATCGTTTGATTTGATACTTGATCCTGCTGTCGTACAACTCATCTTTGGAAAGCTGAAATATTGCGATAAGCGAGTTGAAAAACGTTGTGAAAATAATTATGAACACCAAAAACAGTGGAGTTACACCTATGCCTGGGGTTCCACAGAAGTGGATTTAAGAAGTTGGGATCCATGAAACGCAGAGTGGGAAAATTTTCTAATGAACAAGTTAAGGAGAGGTGTTATTCCGCACTAGTCACACCTCATCTTGAGTACGCTTCGAGTATTTGGGACCCCACGCACATGGAGATAATCTAGGACATAGAAAAAACACAAGGGGAAGCTGTCCGTTTCGTGAATAATACTAATGAAAAAACAGAGAGCGTCATATTTTTATTTGATAGTCTTAAATGGGAACCACTGGAAGCACGAATATTTCATGCACGTCTTAAGCTGTTAGCCATACAAATCATTGGAGTTCAACACTGAAACAGTTATACCTCCGCACAGAATAGTTTCACCTCCACATTATACCTATAGGTAGACGAGACCACGGTGTGTAGTTGAGAGAGATTGACTGCCGTAGACATAGTTTCATGGAATTCCTTTCTCCCGCACAATTCGTCAGCATAAAATTAGGAAATACATTCGGCTGTTTGAGAATCTCAATTATGCAAGGATTCAAAGTTCTAACGGCAATAAATTTCATTAATGGTTGGCGACCTAACAACCCCTGCCACACGCCCTCGCGGCAACTTATATCGTACTATGTAGACGTAGAATTGGGAAAGTTCCAGAGTTTTCCGTTTCTATACTGTAAAGCGGTCCTTAGCGCCATGAAGGTGAATAAATAGGTACACAATACGGAAAATTAAGATAATTCTAGGGTATACCACAGACAGCTAAACCCTGTAGAATACTAACTATCAACTACTTTTAAATGAAAACATTTATTAATTTTTACTATTTGCCTTTAAAAAATTTAAAATACATTACATTAAAGTTAAACTTGCAATTAGGAATGCTTCGGGCTATTTGTATTTATTTTCCTGTATTCCCTGTATAAATTAGTAATTACTTGTGATTTCAAATATTTTCTGCATTTTTGCTGTAGGTTATATTGGACATATCTAAAACATACAATAGGTAATATGATGACTCATTGTCAGGTGCTAAAATAAGAATTTTAAGTAAACATATATTTGATATTCGTATGATATATATTCGATGAAGTAAATGTTTCTACCTTAATTTGCCAAAGAATTTTCAGGTGTGCAAAATTTTTAATATTGAAACTAAATATTCACTAGTTCTTGTGTCGAATAGTGTCCCCTCAAGCCTTTTTAGCAACTTTTTGTATTTATTCCCAAATTGTCTCCAACAATTTTGCTCCTGAAATTGGCTCCAAGAACATTATCTTCGGCTAATTTCATTATTCTTGACATAAAAGAACTCTACGTCAAAAATTTAAAACAATTTCAGTGGAATATCTGAAAAGGGAAGGGTAATTTCTTAAAAAGATGAATTTTTGACAAAATCCGTCATACCATACCAAAAAAATTCAAAGGTAATACAGGATAATCAATATTTTTAAAAAATGATTGGTAAACACGATTAACAAGAAATACATTGGGGTCATCCGTGGTACTTTCTCTTGTTTACAGCGCTTCTAATGAAATCAGCTGTGCTTATTTTTAAGCAGTGGAATATGTACTTTCATTCCGGGCGCAAGTGCAGAGTCATTTCACCTGGAGAATAGTCCATTGCTATTTTATTGATGTAACTCCTGCTAATATATGGTATTGGTATTAATAAGAATGTCACGAATTGGATCAGGGAATTCTTATCGAACCGCAAGCAAAAAGTAATTGT
>LYUA01001359.1:312859-323248 GCA_002093875.1 Calopteryx splendens | reverse complement strand
ACTCGACGGGGAGGGAGGGGGGGTAGAGGGACTCCCCGTCACACCCACCCCGACAATGGCTCATGCCCCCTCTCCCACCCTGCCTCTCGCTCATCGCGCTCTGGGGCGTCTCTCTTGTTAGGAATACACGGGTGGACGTGTCTTCGATTCTCGGATAGGGCACGGATAACGCCGTAAACTCCATTCCCGCTTCTTGATATGCACGTGCAGCTTCTGTAGAGGTCGTTATTTAATTTTGGGAGGAGACAATAGGGAGGGTCGGGTCCGTGCAAGGGCCGTTTCCCGCTTTTCTTTTGTAAAACTTTTGGTGTCACCCGAGCTAATGAAGAGAAAAAGAATTTTTTTTGTGAGGACAACGTGACTCCACATACAAATCTGCCTGCAGGTGTGCTTCAAGGAGGTAAGTTACATGGTCGGGTGCCTCATTCCGTGCGTCTTCAAGAGTCTCTACATTAAATCAACTGAAATTACTTACAGTATGTGAATTGGAGTTTAAGTGAAAGCTCGAGTGCCTTGAAAATTACCGTACTTTCCTGCCCGCAAGTCAACTAAGTTATCAAAATCCGGGAAAGGGAGGATAATGTGCCAAATAGAATTTAAATGCGCTTCTTCTATGTATAGAGGAAAAAAAGATGACCTTAAAGGTGCAATAGAATTGACTAGGTACTTAAAATGGAATGCAGCGGAATAAAAATTATAGCGACTAATTAAAGGAACATGGCTATATCTTTAAAAAAATATATAAATACCAATGGATTAGAAATATAAATTTGAATAAACTTTTGAACTAGGTACCTAGTTATTAAAAATGTTCTTTTTCTTTATAATAATGTAAGTTATAGATATGACCAATAGCAATGGTATTTAACCCAAAACAATCTTGGTGCAGGTTTTTTTGCATATTTTCATAAAATAATTCCTTGAGGTTAATTCATGTAGGTAACACGCCAATGCAGACAGTTTGCAATAAATTTATCGAAATATGCTTTTTCATTTTTTGGTTGCTGTTAAAATTTTGGTTTATCGTGCATGTTTTTGTAAAACTTGGTGAAAAGAAAGAAGTTTCTGGTGTCAAAAATCAGTTCCCAAGTTCGCTATTGCAGTAGAGATATTTTATTAAAATTTTAAGTGGTAAAGGTTAAGTTAGGAAAGTAATCCATGGCCAGTAAGCGGTAAATACGACGAGCTTTGGAGTGAAAAGTGAAGTACGGGAGAATAGTTTATCAAAAAAATTCCCAGTAGACCACTTCGTGCGATGCGTTATTCAAATTTCTACATGAGGCAAAGTGAGGACCATTATTAGATGAGGACTGTGCTTTTTCTTCAGGTCTATTTTCAGTACAATGACTCAATTTAATGAGATGAGGTAAACAAACTCAAGGGATCTTGCTAAAAAAACCTATAATTTATTTTAATGAAAAGAATGTTTATGTGCCTTAAAGGTAGTACCTGCAGTGGATTAAATGCCCGTAAATGAAAATGAATTAAATTTTATATCGGATTACCGAAATCTCCCAAACCGTCTTTAGCTCCGTTTATAAATGTCATGTTATAGATAAATACACACATCACTGATAGTTTCTACGGCCTATGGGAGTGAAGAGAAAACATTCCGAAACATCTTATACTCGAAACTTTACCCGGGTAACGTTGTGGGTGTTCAGTGCTCTGATGTCAATGTTGGGAGAATGTAAAATAAATTGAGCCCCCTAAATCTCATACCCCTGGGTGGATCCCTGAGAAATCTACCCGACCGCTCGCTTATGAGATCGCAAAAATGGGCGAAGCGTCAAAAGATACGATTATATTTTGAGTGGATATGAAGAAATCCTTTCTCGGACTTGGGATTAGGGATTTTTAAGAAAGGATGGAGGCTTTCCCATCTCCCAGCGGCCCGCTTCTCTTTATCCACCCTCACTCCCACAATCTGCCCCCGGTAAAATAGCCAACCTCCTCAAGGGTCATTTGGCTTGACCCCTGCCGCAATATTAGGTCCCTTCCTCCATCCCAAAACCCCTCCCTTACCCCTGTTATTACCCCGACTCGCTTTCCACGAACCAACACAACCAAGTTGGGTTTCCTTGTGTCCGTGTGTGTGAGGAGTTTTTGTGGGAGTATGACTGTCTCTTCTTTCCTACAGCGCTTTCCTGATCACTGCATAGCCTTAATACTACCGCAGCCGGCTATGTCTTAAAAACAGTGGTATCGTACAATTTTAGTATTTTATTTAGGTCTTTTTTTAAAAAGTACCTACTACGAGTTATGAGATACAATGTCAACTCACTAAGCATGTTAGACGAAATGATATGGTCCTTCTTTGCTTTCGCGCAGGGGGTGAGAATTGTTTATTTTTTCCCTTAGTTAAGAAAAGACCACATCATTAAGAACAAATTTTGATAAAACCGGAAATTCCTATTTCAATGTTTTCTTGAACGAATATTTATCCCTTGTCACGCGTACGCTTTGAAACACGACAAAATCTCCAGATGGTGAGTCCAAGTTGAAAATTATGCTTCTTTCAATTATTTGTAAACTATTCTTCGACCTTGTGTAGAAGGGTATTTCACCATGCCTCGTTATAAAGTATTAGCCTCATCGATTTTTCACTATTATTTCTAAATATCTTTTGACTGAGTTTTAACAATCCCAGCATTCACTTATCTCCTCTCTAATGTACTCACCTGAAAGATATTTACAGTTCTCTTGCAAGTGTTATTGAGCATAAAAATAATATTATCCATGCGCTTTAATTTACTCTGCCTGGTGAAGAAATTAATCCCCTTTTTTACGGTGACGTTTGAGTACTCACATATCTTCGATTTTTATTGATTTATCAGTTTTCTCCGCATAAGCTCGCTTCATGAAAATCTCAGATACCACAGGCATATTCTGAATGAGGCTTGACCAGAGTAAGATAATATCGCTCTTTTACCCTCTCGTCACATTTTCCCAATATCCTTTTAATGAATCATAATTTTTAATACTTCCTGATTAGCTTTTCCCCATATCCCCTAAATATGTTTAAACAAAAAGAGGGGGTGATTCAGAGTAAAGCCAAGTTATTAATGGAGTCTACACTTGATATTTCAATGTCTTTCATACAATATGCGGTCTAAAGTCTTTTGAAAACTACCCTTTGTCAAAAGTTTATCAACACACTTCCTTAACTCCAACTCAAATTGCCAATTTTCTCACGTCCTGTACTGCATTTTAGTCATCGGCTAATCGGATCCTCTCTATCGCAGCTTTTAAATACATATGATCTATGGTAACTATTACCCAGCCATTGGGTACCATGTGTTCTGTTAGGGACTTTTTATATATTATCTACACATAAGGTGCCAATTTCATTGCTAGTACTTCTCATATATGAGTTGGCATTTGATCTGATCCAGTTTATTTATTAGGTTTAATGGTTCTAAGCAGTTTTTATATTACGTTAAATGATATCTGAAATGTAGGCATTGGTTGTATGAGTGTGGTAGATATTCAACTGGAAAGATACATTGAACATTTGGTGAAACGCTTTGAAAGAATGACTTAATAAGTTTGCATTTTCTAAACTGCTATTTACCTTTTCGCCTGTACATTTTTTCAGCGAGTTTATTGTGAACTTATTTCCCTGGACTTCCATGACGCATGAACATATGACTTTTGGAAATGTCTAAATGTTCAACTAAATTTTTTTATGTTTAATGTGACTAAACGCTATCCGAAAGGACTTCTTGGCAGTTCCCCTACATTTTTTATGATCATGAAAATCTCAATAAGTTATATAAGGGGATATAATTGCAAGTATTTTTAAGTTTTGCACTGTATAGTCTTTGGTGTCTAAATGCTCGTGTTATAGTTGTAGTTCTAAGCGTTGAACTTCTCTTATACACATTTTACCACCCAAGTTCTGTGTTTTCTTGGTCGACAGGTGATCGCGTGACCTTGAGGAAGTTAATTGATCGTCTGTATTTCCGCATTTGCAAGTTCCCTCGAAATCTAAAAATGACTGCTGTAACTCGCGTTTAAAATCAACGCAATCTCCTCTCTTAAAAATAGTAAATCTTTCTTTTTTTCCTCATTTCAAAATAAATAACGAGTTAATTTAGCGTTTACGACTCTGTATCCACATATTTCTTTCACTGACTCTCTATTTAAGATATTTTAGCTACAGTTATTTCTAATAAATCAATAATATTATTCCCCTTATTTAGTGAAGAAGCTACTTAATTCAAATAAGGTAGGAGACGCGAAATTGTGTAACTTGCAGTAATTCTCAGACACACAGAATTGAAGAAGTTGTAATTATTGAAGTAAATACCTCGTTTGTTATGAGGACAAATACAATCGCTAGTAATATTTCTAAAGTACCTACCTCGTAGATATTTTTCTCTTTAGATTCACTTTAAAAAAATCATTACAGGAGCCAGTGGGGGGAAAATTGAAATGACCATGAGTTATGAAGTTTCTTTCTTGATTTTCAGATGAAAATATATTGATCTGATTTTATAGTTCTAACAATGAGGTAATGCTAGCATCTGAAAACCTAACAAATGTGCAAAAATAAACTCTTTTTGAGTAAGAAATTTTGATTTAAAAAAATATTTAAGCAGTTATATGGAGTAATCTTTGCTCTTATGATGAACTAAATCTTATCTTCAATATATATACCACCCTTAATTCTATTCAATCTATCATTTATGTAAACTAAGTAAAATTTTGGGAATATTTCCCTGTGTGCTATTGAAAGAAATAAATAAATTTCTGTACCAATTATGTCTGCATTTTCACTTTCGATAAGATGGTGAAATTCGGCTGCTAGGTGCTACTACAGAGATCTCCGCGATTTAAAATAGTAGGGGTGAGCAAATTAAATCCATTGATTAAGATAAGGAGAAAATATTGTAGCATATATTTTATTTGTTCTTAAGAAAACATTAGAAAATATTCCACGTTGAACCTAATTTTCATTTTGTTTGAATTTGAAATAGTTTAAGATCGAGAGCAAAGTATTATGCCTGAGGACCCGATACTCTTAAGCTCCTTTGTTCTCTCCTTCTCCATCTTTTTTCAATTCCCCTTCCAAACCAGCTCTAATATCTCTCTAAAGTAAAAAGGAAACTTGTCGTGCAACGATGGTTTAGGCTTGAGTGAAGGGATTTATGAGACGTTGTCTTTCCGCTTATAACTCTCCCCCTTCTCTTTCTGCCACCCGAGCCCCAGCGTTGGTGACCTCCTGTGCATATACGTAGAGAGGAACGCTTACTTAAGGTGGCTGGCACCCCAATTATGACGTTACCCACATTTCTTACCATATCCTTCCTTTCGTCCATAACACCCTCTCAGTTTCCAACTCTCCACCACCTTTGCTCATTAAATAACTTTAATACGACTTTAGATAAGAAGTTCCCGCGGAAGTTTTCGACAGTCCATAGCGAAACCCTCCAAAGTATTCCTTTTCCTTGCGTTCAGCTATCATGTTCAGGTCATCCATTCAAATTTACTATATATGGAGCAAGTTGCAAGTAGGTCTAGTCTCTCGTTATTCGCTGTATGACCTAGGATACATTTAAACCATGCATTAGAAATCTAACTAGGAAGGTAAACTTACCGATTTAATGTATTGGGAATTTATATACAATGCATTCTATTACTAAGAAAATCAGAAGCAATGAGAATGTTTTTTTGACAGAACAAAAAATTAAATTATGATTAATCCATAGTGGAGTGCCTACTCATGCAAAAAATCGGCAAAGAAACACTTCTTCCAAAAACATTTACATGATTTATAGACCGATTTGTTATAAATATCCTTGCTGCAAGACCTGATAACCTCCTGCTGCAAGTAATATGAATAAAATTTAATGGTTTAAATTATTGAGCAATTATTTTTACGGAAAAATGTTTTCCTTTATTAAATTTGCACTCCCTTGCCCATTGTATTTTTGATCCCATGTGTTACCCATCCTGTGCCACTTATCGATATTCAAAATGTCTGGCCAACATTAAAATATACCCGGTAATTACTTTTGCAAAAGACAATTACCATCTTGCAATCACCTAAAGTAAACCGAGATCAACTCTTTTTACTTTTCATTGTTGATAGTTATTGCGTATCATGCGTAAAACACCAACTTTGGACATTTTTCTGAAATAGACACAGCATTATAAAAGTTAAGCGGCTTTTATTATTAATTATACTTTTAATATTATTTAAGTGGGAAGCTACCTACTTTTTTCTATAATAATATTCTTTATTTAAAGAAATAAATTTTTATGTTATAATCATAAAATGAATTTCCTGAGATAAGCAATGAAATTAATATTTATATTTTTTTTGGAAATACTTTATAATATTGGCTTGAAATTATTGTCATAGTATATGATGACGATACTACTTTCAATATTTTGTTTTTGACTTTATTCCATATCGTCTAAAACTAAAAGCATAGTGAAATATATAGTTCTGTTTCACCTTACATTAGCTATTAATCCACAATTCATATCCTCATCATATGAGCTTCTCGTGAATCATAGGAAGTAATCGCGAGAAATACAACTAGAAAAATATATATCACAATGCAGGAACGAACAGTCTGAGAAGGAGAGAATTTGCGCGACCTTTGAGGGATTTGGAATGAGAAGCATCTCCAGGCCTGTCTGTAGGCGGAGGGCTGGGAATTCACCGGAATCCAACGACGCTAAGTCTGAGTGTACCCTCTTCCGATCCCCGAAGTGAATAACAGACTTATTTGAGCAAACCAACTGTTCGGATTTGGAAATTTAAAAAGAGAGTAACATAAAATATTTTTCAATGAAAAAGAAAGCCGAAGAGGTAATATCAATTAGAATAAATGAGCTCTTACCGCACAACTGAAGTAGTGTTTAATACTTATTGTTAGATACTGTAATATATGTAAAATTTTTGAAGAAATCTCCTTCAATACCTTGAGTTTAATTACCTCTCTTGCTGTCACTAACACTCAAGTAATTTATAATTTTGACTGTATACCAGTTGAATAGACAGTTGTGAAATACCTCATAGTATATAGTACTATAGTGATGGGTTGCAGGAAAAGTTTTGGACAGTTAGTTTAGCATATAGAAAGGATAAAAACTACTTTCGGTTTTGTATAAAGGACTTATCTGATTTACTTTCGAGCTCATCTATTGTTATGATTTAGTTGAGCTATAATGAAGTTTTTTCCAGCACGAATAAGAAGCGTTCCAATGTGAGCCTTAAAAAAAATGAATTTTTAATATGGAAAAAATGAATGAGAATATTTCTGCATGCACGTTGGCGATGTTCAACCGATAGAAAGAAAATACTTAATCCGCTTGTTATATTACACTTCTATCATTAACTTAGCTAAGTTACTAGAAAAACAAAACGTGATTTTAGGAATGGTGAAAATTGCCTTATATTATATATTTTAAATTTAATAAATTAAAGATTATGTATTGTTCTGATCCCTTTATGGTGGATAGATTTACTTGAACGTTTCAGCTTATCCGTGATTTGAGGAAGAAAATAACTGACGACAAAAATCCTTTCTCTACGTAGGTATGACTTAAACCAATGTCGCAGGAAGCAAAGAGAAAGGGGTCGGTTTTAGGGGACCGAGATGAAGGCTTTTAGGAAGGAATATACACTAAAGAACCTCAAGCGTGGGGACGCGCTCTCGACTAAGATCCACTGATGAGGAAAAGGGTGAAGGTAAATCATGACTTGGGAGGTGGTAAGGTTGGTCGACGAAGATGAAGGAAGGAGAATGCAAAGATCGGGAAGAGGAGGAGAGGGGAGGGCTGAAGGAGAGACGTGGCGGAACGGGGATGTGGCCACCGGGTGAGAAAGGGCTGCGTAGAGGTTGGGAGAGGAGGGGAACTCCACAGCCGCAGTCTTGCGGTACCACAGCCTTAGGCTTGCCCAAGATGACTCTTGGCGGAGGGACCCTTCGCCTCCGCCGCCAGTGTAGCAAGTAATGGGAAGAAAGAATAGAGGGAGAGGGAGTGAGAGAGAAGGGGGAATGGGTTGATCTGAAGATACGATTATGTAAGGCGGGAAGGGTCATTTCCGCGGTGACTCCGATCATGATTCGGCAGAAATAAAAGCTACGAGAGAAAGGTAGTGGGTGTATTCCCTGGGGTGTGTCCACCTCTCTCTCTCTCTCTCCCCCAGTGAATGGGTCTGGTCACTTTTGTGTGAGACTATAGCTCTTTCTCTCCTTTCTCGTTACGGGTCTAATTTTTCATTTTTATCGCACTCTTCATCTCTGATATGCTATTTTCTAGAAGGAGCGCACAAGGAGTCGAGAAGATGACGCCATCCTAGTCAAGTGGGTCCGCAAAATTTGAGAGTTATCGGTGTTAAACTCTTTACATTAAAATTTAAAATAAATGTAAGAGTAGTGGATTATTCTAAGAAGACCAAAACTGCAGCCCTTATGGCACGAAAGGTACAGCGCACTTTTCCCAAAAATATAGGCTATATATTTTTAAAATATGATGTTTTGATGGAAGAAATAGTTCAAACAATCGCATGAATGTCATAAAACAAGAATTATTCTATTTTTCTTGTATTAGGTTGCGTAAAGTAGAAAAATTAGTTGACTTTTAATGCTGAATTTAAAATGGCCAGATATTAATTGAGATTTTAAAATATCACGGACTTCACTGCACATAAGACAACATTTTCAATTCTAAATTCACGTGTTTAAGACATTTTTCACTGCTGTTTCAAAATATATTGTTAGTTCGGATATTGAGAGCATAATTCTAATTAGTACCGCCAGGATCAAACTCTCTAGGCATTATTCATCTGCCTGGTATCTTCAAGATGATTTTCTTGTTTAGTTCTGAAGGGTCCTACACCCCGAGTTAGGCCTCCACAGAAAGAAGAAAAGGGTCTAAATCAGGTATTGGATCTATGTAAAAGTTCAGAGATTTATCATGTAACATCCGCCTTCATTTGTTTAGTAAAATAGGGTTTTAAAATGTGCATAAGCAGATTAAATGCTTTCGGCGTAGGAAAATATATGACCTGAGGAAAAGAGAAATTCTACTGTTAGTACAAAGGTATTAATAAATGAAAAAATAATGAACCAGTGTGTACTTTTACTTTGGTTCATATAACATGCCTCTCATTTGTTGCCCGAAAAGCAAATATTGTGACCTTTTCAACTAGATAAGAATTTCAGACGGTATTTAAGTTTACGGTCAATGCAAAGCTCTTTCTTCAAAAGTAGAAGAAAGAAGGAGGAACTAAAGTGTCTATAGGTTGAAAGATGCTAACTCATATCAGAATAAAAAATCGAGGGAAGGAAGTGCAGAATCCAGCGGATGAGTGAATGACGATGAAACAGAAGTGTTTGCACGGTCCCTTCAAAACCTGACATCCCACGACAGAAAAATAAACTTGACGGACACTGGTCACTCCTTTGGCGTCCGTGTGTAAACACTTGCGTAGTAGCAATTCACGGAGCTTGCCTAATAACAAATAAAAACTTGACTCTGGATGAACAAATGCTCCCTCACGAAGAACGCATAAAAAATTAATACAAAGACGAGCCGGGCAAATGCCGGAGTTGCAAAATTTCACTGCTAAGTAATTTTTCATCACGTATTATAAAAAGCTGTGAAATTTGCGAATGCAAGTAATGCTTGATTTGAAAAAAAGGAAGAGGAGGGAAAAAACGGAGGCGTGTAAAGAAAATACGACGCAAATTGAAATGAATAAACTTCCCTAAAATACTCTTCTATATCTTAGCGACGATTCAATACTTCCTCTCCCGCTAGCCACTCCTCTCCATAGAATCCTAAACTTTCCCCTCGGTAACTTTCTTTATTCTTCCTACAAAGTCACCCTTCTTCCTCTACGGGGCTCCTACCTTTTTCTCCGGATCTTCCTTTCCCTTCTCAAGTCACTTCGCGGGTCACTGCCCCCTGCGGACAACAATGATTCAGCTACGAGGCGCCGGTGTTGGGAGTAAGGTACTCCAGTTTTTTGCTCTCGTGGTAATGGTATATTTTTTATCAGCGGCAATTGGGGAACACACCCTAGGCAGAAACACTCGGTTACAATGTCGAGAATTAACCGTGACGAACGCCTTGCGTCCGACTCCTTGACCAGGGGGCCAATATTTCCTATCCCACTTTCGAATCTTCCGCCGGGAATGATTTACCTTTTCCAACCCCCTCCAACCATCTCTGTCTCCCTCCCAGACCCTTGCTCTCCACCCCCCCTCCTTTCCTCCCCCTCCTCCTCGGGCCAATGTCTTCTGTAGTAGCCACGGATGCGTGGAGGAAGGACCCCACATCCTCTCCAATTCCAGCCCCCTGGAGGACCAAAAACCCTCTCCTACTTCCCGGCGCTAAACTCCCCGCCACCCCAGCCACCCC
>LYUA01001359.1:263294-275793 GCA_002093875.1 Calopteryx splendens | reverse complement strand
CCCCCCCCCCCCCCCCCCTAACCCATGGTAAAAGAGGAAGCGACCTTCTTCCTACCTTGAAGGAAAGGGGCTATGGTTGCGATGAATTGCTCCCTAACAAAAGCACAAAACCCCTTCGAGAAGTAATGGTTAACTGCTTGGTCAAATCGCCGACGGGAGGGGATATTTGAATAGGTTTTATCGCGAGTGGAGACGGTGATACGTGAAAGGAGTGGTGTAAGATGGGAAGCTCGGGGAAGCACGTGAAATTCGGATTCCCTTTGATTAATCGGCGGTAGGGTGGTAGTGATTTACGGTTATATAGCCTCGATTGTGGTTGAGTATAAATAGGCGACATGATTCGCACGTGCTAGTAACGGTTCCACGACCTACACAATGCTGCAGTTATTGTTAGAAAATACCTTGGTCTCCTCGCCAGTAACAAATTAACTGTATGCCTTTCTGCATCATTCACAAAGTTCAAGTGAAATGAAAAATATGAGGAGGGGTTGAACTAATAAAACAACAGAAGACTTTTTGTTTCAGGAGTACATGTCAGGCCAGGTGATAGACTGTTGTTCCAAAATCGATGTTTGCGAGGAAAATGTGCATATACTGTGATAATTATTAATATCCCTTACTGTGTGCATATACTCACATTTTCGGGAGAGAAATTATAATTGTCTTCTTTTAGCTTTAGTGAACTACACTATTATTATCTAGTATTATCTAAATTACTGGTTAAAACATAAAAAGTTTAGTAGAAACCGCTGATCTTTTGCCGAAGAATAACCATAGGCTATAGCTGGAGCTTCAATAATAGCTTATGTTATTATTTCTAATGATCAAAATATGAGAAAATCATGATGCATTTGCTTTCATGTGTTATTGATGGATCTTACTGCCAATCTGATGGTGTAACAACTCTTTCTTTTGTATTCCGCTACTCTGCCACGAACAGAAAACTTTCCCTGGACTCAAATATTTTGGTTCTAGAATGTTCATCATGGGTATGGGAAGTCGGGGAGGACACGAGCAGCAATATGGATGGGTCATCAGTTCAAATAAATGTGTGACCAGATCACATGTACCACTAGAGCATACATTTTCGAGTGCAAAAGGGAAATCGACCTTCAGGTTGAATAGATACTGTTGTCGGTTTGGGTGCCAAGGAGCCACAAAATACTCGTGATCAAGAAGGATCAAGAGACCGGTAAACATTTTGAGTGTGCTTCATTGAACGCTTCATAGACTTCTGTATAAAGTGAGCCAGATAACTTGAATATTGAGAATGATAACAGAATAACAATTGCATAACTTTATACAAAATATGATATACAATAAGGGGCAGTTAATATCAATACCATAACGTTGATTTAAATCTGATTAATGTGACATAAAAAATTCAGAATTAAAAATATTCAATGGAAAATTTCTAGGTTTCCTTCATTATCATCACTTAAGTCATTGATATTAGACAAGTTTTGGCTTTAATCTCCACTCGACAGTATTAATACTTCAGATAAAAATATTCTCTGTGTTCATATTTCAGCATTTTCATGTCTTTCACTTATAACTTCGTGCATCACATCCTGAGGCTCACTTTTTTTCATTATCGCCCTTTATATTGCCTTCATTAATTGTCTTCAAGTAGCTTTAGTGCTTCAAAAAGTATTCGAAGAGTGCTTATTCACATTTTCATCTCATTTATTAGCATTTTTTTTCGAAAACTATTTTTGTATGTCTATCCTTCTTCAGCCACTCGATCTATGCATCTCATGTTAACCATAGCTGTGTACCCCTGTTGCGAACACCTTTCTTGTCTTTGTTGCTGTCTACAGCCGTGTATCTCGGATGAAGGCATTTTGATTAATTGTTTTATATTTTAGAGGACCATATTTTGTGTTGGGAGAGATTTGTCTTACAAACCCCATGAATGTAATTCACAAATACTTCCATACATTTTTCAGTGCACACCGGACTAAAAAATCATAATGGGAGTGTTTAAATTTACGTTGGAATTTTGAGTTGTTTTTAGTGGATGCCAATGAAATGGAATATTTGGAATGTAAATAAAAAAGCAAGTTCAAAGATGTCTACAACATAACATTTATTAATACGGTCTAGAAACTGTGTGATGCACATGCGTGGAATAATTAAACGTAAGGAAAATGGATTTAATTCCTTGTATATTGTAACTCATGCCACTTTTAAATACATCTATAGAATTATCTACTGGTATATGAAAGTTTTTTCAAGATAGGTTTGCTAGTAAAATGATTTCAAATTCACCAAACAGTAGTTGCGCTTCGAAAAACGTTTTATAATAATTTTATTAGCTTGGTTAGTGTTAAATTAGGTAGAGTGAGATTTACGCATAGACAGGACGTTAAGCCGTGACTAAATATTTTGTGTAAATATTTGCGCAAATTGAAATTACCATTTTGTATGGGTACGATAGAAGACTGGAGTGGTAGTTTTGTTGGTAGACGTTCGACTACTGACCGAAGGGTCTGTGTTAAAATCCCGGGTGATTCCTTCGAACAACGCCAGCTAAAATCCAAGTGGTACAATTTTCTGATTACCATAACTTCCTGGGAACGCGCAGGTGGCACGGAGTAAGGATCTTCCCTGAGCAAGTTAATTTCATCCAAGCGCCTACAGGCTTTGTTCGGCCGAGCTTCTCCCTCACTTATCGAAACCATCCTTCGGGTTGATAGCTGTGGTGGTGAAGAAACAAGGGCAGTTGTCAACGAGGTCTACCAAGAGTCACCCTAGTTTGTTTATTTTGCAAATAATTCTTGTTGCAATACAAAGAATATTAAAAGATTGTGAGATATTTATCAACTGTTATTTAAAGCTAAATATTAGAATTCCTGTAATTCTGAATTTTTCTCGTTTATTTCATCGTTTGAATCACATATCACCTCTGTAATTTCCATATTCCCCACAAGGAGGTGCTGAGAGGGATCTACATCGAGGTCCTGGTGTTTAAGGAGGTCCATCGTGGTGGGTACGCTTGCTAGGTGAGATGAACAGAAAATAAAAAGCGGCTTTATTATAACCAGCGAGTTTGTTGAAGGTGTGGATGACAGTAGTTGAGACAGTGAAGTCCAAACAGAACAATTATATCAAAGCGATTCACGAGCTATAAACAAAATTTGAAGTGACTGATACATTTGAACACATTGCAGTTGCATTGCAATTAAAGAAAAAGTGGTAGGTAGATGGGCCCACCAAAGATGCAAATTTTATGGTCTAGAACCACGACACTAAATACCACCAGTAATTTAATGCCACTAAGTTTATAGTTGAATTTTAAGGTGTCATACAGATAGAGATTCATAAACCTAAAAATATTTTTAAACACTTTAGGAAAGCGGTATTTTGAGTAATTATTTGTTAATATCCCCGTTAGGGTAGGTTTATGATGCACAAACGACCTCAACACTACAATAACCCTTTTTTCATTTCTGCATGATTTCTACCACACGTCATTACATCCAACATGCTCCATCTTTTCCTCCCCATATCTCAGCTGCCAAACAATCTTCCCTCTGTCACTGATTTCAATAATCAATCGCCACTCAGTACCCCTGCCCATTAGTCATAACCGGTGGTAAATTGACACTCTGCTTTCATTGAGCTCAGAAGAACATTTTAGAGAGGAGTATTAATTTCTTCATAAAAAATATATTTCATTGTAAGTAAGTTCATAAAAACTATATATTTTATTGTACTTTAACGCATTTGCATATAAATAGTCATATATAACACCTGTATAACTGTCCATTCAAGATAAAATCATATCAAAAATCGGTAAAAAAATATTTTTTTTTCGATGAACATACGGATGAACAGAACGTAGGGATATTAATCTCCACGTTGCAAAAAAGAAGCACCCTATGAAAGAGATATCATATTATTTATTTATATATTTTGATTTAAACGAGCGTAATTTTTGTGTCAATGCAGCAAACGTCTTAATAAAGCGATGACATAATGGAAATATATTGGAAGAATTTGATTCAAAAGCACCGTTTTACAACAAAGAACACAATTGTACCATATGAAGATTAGTGCTCTCAACTGAAGCCAAGTCACGGAAAGGGAATAAAGTCACAAGGATAATATCAATGAATAAATTTAACACTGGGACCCCTCTTATATGATAAAGAACGTTCGAAGAAAATATAAAATAGATAGTAATAGAGGATATTGATTATGTAAGAAGATAATATGAAATGGCATTTGGAAAAAATATAGTTCAAATTCAAATTCAAATTTCAGTTCAAATTAACACCAATAATACCAGTCTTTTAGTATCTACTTGATAATATGTATCAATTATGGCCTCTCTTTCCTTATGAGAGCAAATATATCCTGCAGAAAAAAACTTCTTTTAGAGACCTTGATTCGAGGTTACGCTTGGTGTGAACTATTAACTTAAAAAGACTAGTTCATTTTGAATCAATGACTACGTTTTTACTGCGCTGGAGATACATATTGTTAATGAGAAAGAGATTATAACCTAGAAAGAAAAAGGACATGAAGATGTAGACATTTGTCTATGTTTACTTATTATTTTAAGAAAAAAACTTCTGATTATTCTTATGGTATATTCAAATGTGAAATGATCATTATACATTAAAACATTTTATATTATTGAAGAGATGCTTGTAAAACGCAAAGGGGGTACCTATCAGGGGCATTTTATTTATTGTAATCTAAGTTAGGTTTCTGGTGGACACACCCCGACAGTAACCCTTTATTCATTTCCGCATATATTAAGAAACATGAACGAACCCTAGAGACCCTACGCTGAAACCTAATTTGAGGGAAGTATTACAATGTGTCCAAATGTTCATGGTAAAAGAAATAAGGATTTCCTGATTTTTTAAATATTTCGATCAATTTTTTTCCTGTTAACACATCTCCATGAACGGATTTATTAGGCCTATATACAGCGTGTCATCCAAGCTAGTGACTGAATTATTCCTTTTATCTGTATGAGTTCACCAGTAAATGAAAAAATAATAGAAACAAACCCAAAGTTTCATTTAACCAAATTTGTCACACAATAAAATGTAACGCATTTAATTATTTTTTTGCATCCGAAGATTACGATACAATGAAGAATATGTCAACTTTGACTAGTTCTCTATATTTATTTTTTTATCTTTGAAAATTCATGGGAACTTTTATACATGCATAATTCTTTAGTATTACTAATGATATATGTACTACTATACAAGCAACAGTAAATGTATAAAGTTAATTTCTTTTATTCCCTTTCAACGTGAGTTAATTTCCGTGAATGAAATTTCAAGCAAGTCATTTCATTGGTTCTTTTATTAAATGAAACCAAAAATGAAGAAACTAGTAGGTGATCAAAAAATTAATGGTTGATGAAGAATAAGGTTTCAGGACATTTGCTCCATTTTGCGTAGGCAAGGGAAACGTCATTAATGGTCATTAATGGTGGAGATAACATCAACAGAAAATAATTGATAAAAACCAACTTATTATTAATTTCCTAATGGTATAAGACTTTGACAGCAGAAATATTGTACAAACTATACTTGAAGCAATGCAAAAAATGACAGTAATGATGAGTCACTAACAAGAATAGAAAATGGGTGCTAAATGGAATGTTTTCAGAAATAAAAAGAGAAATATATGTTGCACAAGGGGGTGCGATATTGAGGGTGGAAGGGGGTGTAGCCTTCTTGTTCAGCATAGTTGATTGAGTGTCCAATTGGAGGCCACCTGCCCTGATGTGTGAAATTCACGCGTCTTAGGGTTTCGTTATAATTTCGCTCTACCCTCACATATTCAAGCAAACTTCTCGTTGAGTAATGTAGTCAATATTGGAAAAATTAAAATATCACAGTGACTACAAACATTAATAGTATGAGTAAATGAAAGAACACACGTTATAAAAATAATGACAACAATCGAGAAAATAAGAGGAACTTATAAAAGGCTATTTAAATTATCAAATATCCATATCTTCCATCTAATAATAGCAGGATTTAGAAAACAGAAAATTGATTATTTTAATTTTGGATTTCATTGGTAATATTCGTCAATATTTGTTTCAGGTAGTGAATCGCACAAATATTTATTTTAACTTCGTTTGCCCGACTCTGTTGCCGGTTGTCTTCAGGTCAGAAGTCCTACGTCAGAAGACGCATACAGCACAGTTGGAGATACGCCGTTAATATATTTTTACGCGGTATTACCTAAAAACAAATTTTCTAATTGAATAATTTATTTTAAAATACTTATTTAATTTATTTGTGGCTAGAATGCAACTGGCAATGCGTCATTTATTCGATTTATAATTTTAAATCTTATAGGTTTATTGAAATCGTACATTTCCACAACATCGAACTTGATCGGTTTGCTCGTACAAATTTCAGGATAAGATGATGAGGATGACGAAAATTTCTCACTAGGTGTTTCATTGTTATAAGTAGATTTATTATTTGTCATTCTTCAATTGCAGGAAATAAATTAACGTTGAATTTAATGACAATTTTAGAATAATTAAAATGCTCCATATTTTAGTAGGTAAACTCAACGAGAATGTAATACATTTCTACAGAGGTTCTATTCATTACTCACCAGAGAGGTGCTGAATTTTTCGAAGTTAAAATACAAAGTAACTATTCGCAGGCTAAATATTATTGAAATATATAAAGAAAGACTCAATATGTACCTTTACTTGATTAATTGTTGGTTATAAATCACGAGATTTATTATGTTGTGTAAAGTCATGATTTAAAAATTAATAAAAATAATATCATTTTTCCATAGGGAGTGGACTGATAAATTAAAATTAAATTTAGTACCACTGCTAAGTAACTTCGATAATATGTACCGTATTTTTAATATAGCATTTATGTATTACTTTACAATAATAGGCACGCCTACAAGAAATGGAGTTTTAGCTTGATGTTTTTTAGCTTGCCCCTCGCATTCCACCGTACAAATTTTAAAATATCAGTAGAATTAACGAAAATGTCAATAAGCTCGTACCACAACTATGAGTAAGAAATGTGAACTATAACCTATTTCGAGTGTAATTGTAAAACAGGGCCGAGTGATCTATTAAATAGACCTAGTTTGTGTTATGGCGGCGTCATCGCTTCAAAATGCAGGATTGAAATAAAAGGCTAGATTAAAATTAGAAATAAGCTCGCTAAAATCCTTATCATAGTATGCAGCCAAGTGCATGAATGGTAAAATAGGCTACATGTGACATTAGTTAACAAGAAGATATATCAGCTACCTATGTTATTGAATCAATTGTTAGGTCACAAACAAAAAAAGATAATAATTAAAGTTGTTTCTCAAAAGATCAATCAATGCAAAACCTGGCCCCCATAATTGACCGTAATAAACACACTAGTGACTTGCGAACGAGATTATAATTACTATTAAAGCTAATATTAATTTCCATTAAAAACAAAAATGTTGTTCGGACTCTTCTACCTTGCTGCAAGACGGCGAGAAATTTAAATGTCTTGCTCATGTTAGAATAGATTAAATATATCTTAGTTAAGGTTTGATATTTTTTTCTACAATGTTTCTTAAATAGGAATTTGGAAATGTGATTCTAAAATATATATGGTTTGATTATAATGAAAAGATCATCAAATATAGCTCATTATGGTATATAATATTCTCTTCAGAATTAAAAAACTGATCTTTCGCTGATTCCTGGTTCCCTGTTAGCCCGATAAATCTTCACTGAGGCAACTAATTCATCCCTAAGATTATAACCTCCTTTGTTATCATTTTTAAAAGTATCCTATTATTCTGTAGTATATTCTGACGTCCATTGTCTTTAGTCATAAACTTTCACCAAATAGCCTTTATATCTGTTCGCTTCATCGTCAGGAAGAATTTTGGAAATGCCATCTAAATGGATATGACATTTAATTTCCGTTCGTTGAAGTGACATCCCATTGCTCTGGAAGATACCTCTACCTTTAACTTAATAATAATATGCCTCCTTAGCATAGCCTTTTTCAAGGGTTGACCTTGCATTTTTCTAGAAAATCCTTGAGTAATTATACACGCTGGCTTTCTATCCACTATACCATGGCTAATCTGAGATTACTGGTGATTAAAAAAAAATATTTATTCTAAGATATTTACCCTTCTTTGTATCTTGAATTTTTTAAATTTCTCTCTCTTCTCTTTGGCGCAACATTTCGTTTTTTAACACGTGATTCTATCGCCCTAAAGTTTCCATCTCAGCTTCCAAAATTCCTTCCAATTTTTCACATTATTCCAATCGCTTCATTGTTGTTACGATTTCCAATTTCTTTCTATTCTATGCATTAACAATATGGTAAACCCATGATAAGGTAATGGACCTTATGTTAGTGTCCTTCAATCTTTTTGTCAACCATTGGTAGTCCTTAGTTGGCATGTCAACTTTCACCAGCGCTGCACGAGGGCCTACCCAAAATTTGAATATTACGCCCAAACCAGTGGCAGTGTGAACCTCCGTCGCCTGATGCCACTTAGTGCGCATTTATAACTGTCCGTCTGCCAACCGGTGTCTTTGTGAGTGCACGTGTGTCTTAGCTTTCTTTGTTTTTGTTATACCGTGTTCTACTCAACCGGCGAATTCCGAAATGGCTCATGTGGTCGAGTTTATCTGCATTAATTTTTGTTTCAAGCTTAAGAAAACTTCTGCTGAAACCCAACGAATTCCAAAAGGAGTTGGTGAGCAACCTAAAAGCCAAGCGAAAACATTTGAATTTCTTAAGTGTTTCAATAATGACCGGGTGGCTCTGGAGAATGAAAGACTTTCGGATCGACCGTCCTCACGCTCAACTCAAAAGGCAGACTATATATGACATTTGTAATAGGGCTGGACTGTCACCCGGGAAATGTTGACACATTCTTGCGGATGTAATGAGTCTGAGAAAAATATGCAGCGAAGTTTGACCCGAGAACGTAGGTTTAAGGTGTGCACTGAGCTGCAAGGAACAGTTCATGGGATCCGAAACTTCTTGTCCGTAGTCATAACTGCCTATGAGTCATGGGTGGATGGTTATGACCTTAAAACAAAGCAGCATTCTTCACAGTGGAAGACACCAGGGAATTCACAGACAGACATGAATACGGTGTAACGAGAATAAAAAAAAACTAAGGAAAACTAAACTCACGAAGATGCCACTTGGCATACTGAAAGCTGAAATGCTCACCAAGTGGCATTTAGCCATAGAAATATTTGTCATCATCACAGTGAAGATTATTTCATTTTGTTGCTGGAAACTCCTTATTCTGATTACAAAACTGTTCGTCAGTATGTAATATTCTTACTTTCAAAGAAGAACTATTCCTAAGTGTTAAATATCTTACTTTTAAACATAGATCCTATAAATAAAAGTAAATGTCCCTGTAACTACGGTTTTAAAAATCCCTTTTATGAAGTATTATTTCACTTCACTCAACCACACACACTACAAAATAAAGGGTAATATAGCGATGTCTTTTTTACGCTATGAATTTTAGGTCCAACATTAATGACTCAATGCTTGTTAAAATTTTACTAGGTCTAATTAGATACGAAAAAAACGCGATTTCCATTGCAACTATAAATGATATTTTATGAAAGTATACAAGCTCCATCTCCCGAGAATTATTTTTATTCAAAGTTTATAAATTATTTCATCAAAGAGGATTGAATATCACTCAAGAATTTATCCGATACAAATATATCTACTGTACATGATTGTGTGCTCAATTCGTGTACTTTTTACCTTTCAGACCATATTTGCATCATCTACTGCACCTTAAGACTGCACAACAAGGACGGCTCTGAAGTCAACTTCTTCGATTAATGACCTACCTTAAAGCTTGCGGAAACGTTGAGCAATTCCGAGTGACTTTTTTTTCTCAAAGATTACCTTTATAAGCTTAAAATAGCAGATGTAACTACTATAATAGCTTTTAATTTTCCGTAATCACGATAAGGGAATATTTTATTTTTTTTTAATTTTGACCTTTGATTTTCACCGGAAATATCGAAGTTAGTAGGACTCCTAATTACTTCCGGATAGTTTCTACCCTCTTTAAGTTTCTTTGTGCGAATTGAAGCGCTGGTTGTTACTGGGAAAACTGTGGACACGAAACTTAAAAACTATTAGTTGTAGCACCAAAAAAAATAATACCCATCTTTCAAATTGTTATTTGAATAAGAAACTTCCGATGGACCAATAGAAAGGACAATTTAGCAATGGTGATTTTAATATTTATTCACATTATTAAATACTGAATCTGTCACAAACGAAAAAGATGAAATTAAGTTTAAAAAGCTGTAGATAAAATGATTTTCTTCTACTCGATCATAAAAAGTAGCCAAAGTAGTTGCGTAGGAATCTCTTTTAAAATTTTTCATAACTTAAAAAGTACGTATTTTTTCCCTATGGATAATACACGAAACGGCAAGTAATCAAAAGCTGCTTAGAAAATGCTTTTCTTCGATTCTTGAAACGAAAAACAAACATATTACGACAAAATGTGTTTTCCGAGTTCCCCTTTAACAAACATAAGGCCTTTAAAATTAAATTTAGGCACATTGGATTTTAATGAACTATAAAATCAAATCAGTAGTCAATAAAAATGTAAAAAATAAAACCAAATTATTAGAAATTGTAGTGAGACAAAATATCTGTAGGTAAAACGATCTTCGCATTTACCAATCTGAACTAGATCTTGAAAACTTCAAGGCAAATAGAGAAAACCTGTTCTTAATTATAATGCAATTGCGGTAGTTTATCAATAAATTACCTGTGCTCGTTATACAGTGAGAAACATTTATGGAGGGAATTACGATTGCAATAAGCCATTGAGTTGGTAGGTATATATGTTTTGAACTAGTATGTCAGTGACCTAATACATTTATTTGGTACATAGGAAGGACATTTTCACTCATATTATTGAAACCCTTACACTTAATAATACTAAGTATTTTATACAGCAGGCAAATCATCAGTTTGGAAAGTAATGTACTGACCAAATCAGCTTCTTTCTCTTAAATCCTATAACAAAGATAGTAAAATATCTGAAGAATATATCGATGAATAAAGTTTAATTTTTGGTTAGATTAGAGAAAATGTTGATTGGATCGGGGTAGTTAGTGTAATCTGGGATATAATTTTTAGCATTAAATACATTTCTATACTATTGTAAGTTAATTCAAATTAATACTTGTTGAAGAAAATTTTTGTAAGATAAGTATAAGGCACGGTGGTTTCAAGCATTCGGTCAAGGTAAATCATAATTTATATTATATGTGCTACTACCAAGTGTTCCTATTACTATTAGTTATTAAACTATTACTTCCACTTCGTAAGAATCGAGTTGGCCCTCTATCCTTGTAATCTGAACTTTTATTTGCGCGCGTTTCATCCAATTTTGACGCTAGAAAACGGGTGTCTTGTACCAAAGAAGTACGGCCCAGGCAAGAAAGTTTTCGGCATTACATTCTGGTCCACCAATCTTAAACGATAGAAATCGTTTAAAAGTATGTTGACATATAAATTTACAACCTTACAATAGAGTGTCACAGTTATTCCCAGGCGTTGTCTACTGCTAGTCCAAGCGTTCTCCTTCACTCTAATGCTTTTTTTTTAACGAACACGTGTGCTCGTGTGAGTGGATCCGCGAGCGGATGCTTGGGCGTACTTGTCCAGGAGTGGGCAAGGGGCGCCTCATCACCATCCGCTGCCGGAGGGCCACACAATGGCGCCGTGTTTAGGTATGCCGAGAGCGCGCCTCCCAAGATGCTGGTGGCGGCGGACCCCCTTTCTCAACTCCCGGTAATGAGAAAAGTTTTTGCCAGCTCATCGAAGCGCCAAGGGTAACCACTCATATGGCTCAAACGGTGCTCCCTTACTTACTACAGAGCCTAGGAGACGTCGTCGTGGAGGATGGAGAACGGCCTTACATTGCGAGGGCCGGCCCTAAAGTGCGCTTGTTGGTCCATCGATCGTCGATGCGCCTTGTTGCACTCACCGTCCGACAGGATTTGATTCCATTTGAAGAGCGGAGATGCACGGAAACTTTATGGTTCCTTTGTTCACAAATATCGAGCTAAAGCGGAGGGATTTTTTTCACGGATTGGCCGTGTAAGACGCGGAGTCGACTACTCTATGAAAGCAATGACGCTTTAAAACACGAGATACTACTATCGAAAGTGACTAGGAAAAAGTTCGACCAACTCACTGACCACATAAAGTCGGTACTAAAAACAATAACTAAAGCACCCTTCGTAGCTAAAGAGCTTCTTCTAACATACTGCACGAAAGAGGCGGATTATACTCGTATAGTCGATTTATAAATGATGACGCTCGAAGGAGTATTCCTGGATAAGAAATCACATTGTAACAAAATAGAAAGTAAATTAGCAACGTAAGAATGGGTATTGTGCAACGGGAGTCGTAAAAGAATGCTACAATGGATGTATATATATATATATATATATATATAT
>LYUA01001359.1:156176-167032 GCA_002093875.1 Calopteryx splendens | reverse complement strand
GGAAAGGAACTGGCCACCCTACCCTGATGTGTGAATTTTACACGCCGTTGGGCTTAGTATTGGGCGAGCTCGACCCTTACATACCAAACAAACCTTATTATAATCCATGTTGATGCCATCAATGCCAGATCTTAAAGGTCTTAAATATGTCGAAATCTTCTACCTTTATTCCGGATAGTGTTTACTATCATATGATATGCCTTCATTGAACTACTCCTTTCATTTCAAATGTTTACTAACATTTGCATACCCTTCCAGACTTTTATATGCTACAGTTTATGAAAATTCCTAAGTTTTTAGAATAGATGTGTCACTGCAGTGAACTGAGCTTGTAACTTACAAAAATACAGCTAGTGCTGCTCTGTTGATCAATTCACGATTTAATTCACCTTAGTTTACAAAGTTACAGGCAAATAAATGGAATTAGTTTCTGATTATTTCGGAATAAAGGTGAATAAGAAAGTAAAGCAGCGCGTTTTGATGTTTACGATTCAGCTTCAAGCCAGGCGTGGATGTTAATTTTTTTAGAGGAATCCACGGTGGAAATTTCATGCCTTATCCATTCATTGGAGAGTCATTCATTTATATTCAACTTCCGTTGGAAGTAGACCGGGTTCCCAAAATTTATATATTTTTATTCCTACCGACATATTGACTTTCAAATTTCGGGTTCATCGACTTGAGGGTTTGTTTCTAGTCACATTTATCTTTCTTTGAAAATAATAATATATCGTAAAAAAATCATTGTTTTGGGAGGAAATAAAAATTTGAGAGGGTAAAATCGATGAAGGAAACAGTACAGGTTGATATCATTGTAAACATTGAGGATGATCAAACATATGCTGAAGAGCATACCACACAGAACCCTTTATTGGTTATCTCCAAAAGAGCTCAAAACCGAATAATATATTTTGGAGCATATGCTGGCCCTTCATCAGGAAATATAATATCTAAGCCGGATTCTGTGTATATATATCACTCTTAAAGTTGGTGTACACATCAATCAAGGTATGGATCCACTCCACCAGATTGATTCTAACTCTGATTACGACTCCGGTGGATACCCGAGTACATAAAGGGAATCATCTTTCGCCGCCAACGGCGTCAGTATGGACGCGAAGGAAAATCTCCGGAAGAGGTGAATGGATACTGCAAAGCCACCTCGATGCGGCTTCAAAAACGAAAGGAGAGGGTGAGAGGCAAGAGAGAGGGAGAGAGGGATAATAAATTAATGGAAATTGCGGAATTGGGACGACATGAACGTTGACTCGAATGGCCGAGAGCGGAAATTGGCTGACTGGATCGTTTAAAACCGGCGGCTTTGAATCAAGGAAGGCTCGAGGTTTTGGAGATGGTTAAGATGCAGGACGAATCTTAAGCCGAGTGGATCAGAGAGAGTGGTGGGTAGGAGTGGGGACTAGTAGGACCGGGGAGGGGTGGAGAAGGAAGGAGGGCGAGGTGGTGTTCCGGGCGGGCAGGTAGGTTGGGAGAGATTAGGTCGCAGGGTGTGCACCGAAAGGGGTGAGGTGGGGGAGGGGAGGGCGGGTCGCGGAAAGCGTAGGATTTGCATGGAGTTAGGGAGACGGAGAGGGAGGGAGGGAGTCCTGTCGCGAGGGAAATTAGGAGGGGCCGGAGAGAGTACGGGTTTGTCCGGGTGCGGGAGAGTGGGACGGATGGGATGGGAGGAAGGGATGATGAAGTGTGGGGAGGGATGACAGAGGAAGTAAACGTGGATAGACATTGGGGATCACGTAAATTTGTAGTTCGATTTCGTGGAAATTAATTACCACCAGCAGCAAGCCGAGGCGGAAACCAAAACACTTAATTTACTTTAAACGCGCTTCAAAATCGAGAGAATCGTTTGCAATCTCGATTTCTACAGCTGATCATGTAATTTAAAAAGACTGCTATTCATTTACACGTGACCTTTTATTAGGTAGTTAAATTTTAATCACTACCCATTTCCAATTTAATCGCTCGTTAAAGTTGCCTTGCATTGTTGAGAATACGAAATAAATGTAATTCATTCGGCGAAGTAAATATTTTTAGCGTGTTCACTTCGTGGAAATGAGGCGCGTATGTTAAAATTTAAACTCTATAATTACGTCATATTCATCAGACATATTACCTAGGGTAAATCGAAATTTATTAAGCAGTTCAATTCATCATATAAGAGTAGAGTTACAGATGGGCGTGAATATTACGCATATATGCGTGTGCCGGCGATATTTAAATTGGCTCTTAGTGGTTTTGGCTAAATGAAATGTTTTCTGAGCCCGCTAATGCCAATCTTTATCTTTTTTCAAATTTTCAGTCAAATTCTAGAATTAATCCCTTTTCACTTTCAATTATATCCTTTCTATGCTGAAAGGTAAAATTTTAAATTTATTTCATTCGTTAACTTGAAAGGGATTCGTTAATATTTGTTTCGAAGGCCCTGTTTCTGGTATTGCACGTTAATTTCATTTCCTTATATTCCCTCACGGATCAGATGATTAGTAATTAAGTTAAATTCTAATATTTTCCTTACAAAGATTTAATAACATGTAAGACTCTTTGGACACTAAATACAGATACCATCCCCGAATACGTAATTTTGTTGAAATAGGTATAGGAAAACTGTATATGTGTGACGATTTCTGTTCGGAACTTGGGTTGGGTTCTTTTACTAGAAGAATTAATTATTCACCTTTGTTTTTACCACCCATAATATTAGCCTTTGCTCGACGTCATCATGTATGAATTCATTAGGACTCTCCTGAGCTACGGGCGATTATTACAGTACATTTATCGTCTTTCTTAGATATTGTCACGTAAAATCAATATGGGATTAATGGGAATATTACCATGGGAAATAATATTTTAAAGGTTCTGTTTGCAAGTCTTTCCCGACATACAATGGAGGTTAGCTATTAAAGTTTAAATGTTTTTTAAGAATGCTCACTTGTTGTACCTATAGGACACCAAAATGCAGTTTAGTTGCATTCACCATTTCCAAGAGCAGAAAATTCATGATTAAAATGGAGAAAAGAAACCTCAGGCCAAATGATTTTCCAAAGGCATAATAGTTGTGACGAATGTTCCATTAACTGTCGTCTCAGAAACAACAACCTCCTTGTAATGATTTCGAGCCAAGATATAAGTGCAGGTAGTAATAACCACAAATCTATTTCCTAATAATTACGTAATTGAAAAGAACACTATTGTAAGACTTAATGTCTTACTGTATGTAATGGCATGTTCCTCGATCAAATTAATGGCAAGAAGTTTGAGCTATTATCTTAAAAACTCTCTGCGAGTAAGTATCCATAAGGAATCTACGTAGCTTGTGCACTAACACATTGTGTGATGACAAACGGAATCGACAATATGTCTCAAGAAAACAGAAACTGGATAAAAACGAAATACGATAGTACACTGAAGAAATATGAAGTTCTGTAAGGCAGTAGACAATACTGCATTCATAATTTTAAAACATTTCACCAATGTATCCAAATAGATAAAGCACAGGAATACACTAAGCATAAAAAAGAAAACCGTAGTATTCCACGAAACTTAATTATAAAAAAATAATGTACGAATATGTCGAGGATGAAACAAAGGTCTTTCGGTTCTACTTTTGAGAGTTGCGAAATAAACGTTTAGCTGTTCAATTTTTCAAAGGCCACAAAGGTACTATACCCAGGTAGCACACAAAAAAGCGGATGCTTAAATATTATCTCCCAAATAGTATTATTCTGCCATAGATTCCAGCAAGGAAAGTTTTGAACAAACGTTCAAAAATCTTCTTTTCAAATTCACACAATTAATTTATTATTGAATTTTTTCAGCTCTTCCGTGTTAATTTATTTGTTTTAACTCAAAGATTTAGGTTCTGTATACGCAATTCTTCACAAATAAGAGGATTTAAAATGCCGAAAGCATATTCTACAATTTATTTCCTCGCAAAATTCGCGGTCAGGGAGTAACCACATTTAAGCATTGTGTATACCAATGATAACAATTTTTATATCGTAAAACTTTAACATCTACCATCAGTTTTACGAAAACTCAAATTCACCTATAATTGAATAATAAATGATGGTGCCATTATATACTCCTTCCCTCATGTCCCTGTTCCCGCTTGCTGGTTATGCATAACCGAGATGAAAACTTTGTCTTTGGAAAAACATAACTGTAATTTCCGTTCTCCCTTACTTTCTCTTATAAGTGACAGCTATTAATTGTTGATTTCAAAACTAAAACTCAGAATATAAAGACCAGCATCAAGATTGACACACAATTTTCCCCAAAACAGGCTTCAGATCAGATCATATCAGCCATTAGATCATAAAAGGAACCATGCCAGGTATTGATAATTAACGTATACAGACATAAGCATATAAAAATAATGAAATGTGAATCATATGGTTGTTAATATAAGACAAGATGAGAGAAAAACATTGTTTGGACGTCGAAGTAACATAAAACTGCAATAACATTTGGCAAAAACTTAACTGAATGGATGTTAGGCATGTTGTACTTCATGAATTTGTGGGAATTTAATACTCAAGTGCAAGGCTGAGATTGGAAAATTCTCGACTAATTGATACCAGTAAGATAAAGAAACCCAGAAACAGATACAGATAAAGACGTAGGGCAGATAGGTATAGTTTCAGGAATGTTTGACATCCCCTAAGGTTCCACATAAAAAGGAAATTTTCTGTGGCTGTCACGGAAAGCAAAACCCCATCGTATCATGCAGAAAAATAATTATGTATATATATGTATATATATAGACAAAAACATACATACATATAAACGCCAAATATCTCTAATGTTGCACATTCAAAAAGCTTTGTTCCTGTTGCTTAAATCAAGATAATTTCTTTATAATACTATAATTGACTGTAGATGTGTTGTAATGGTATTGATGCAAGAAGGACGGAAAGAAATTGAGGCAATAAATAAAAGAAAGCACTAAGGTCAATGTCAGTCCTCTTTTGTCCTAGGCGATTAAAGTAATGTGACTTTATAGAGTTAGGTTAAGTCATGATGTTAATAGGACGTCTATAATATTACTTACAAAATTATTTTCGCTGGAATTAATGAAAATGCATTGGAGAAGATATAAGCTTTTACTCTGAGATCAAAATTTAGAAAACAATACTTTTGCATTGGAATGTGAATCGGGAGAAAACCTTTACTTGCCACTTGACTCAGAAAAAAGTTGGTATAGTATAATCTCGTTGAGTTGGTGACTAATAATGGATGCATATACTTAATATGGATGTGTGATAAGGATGAAACTAATGGATATGCATAACTGGATGAATAAAAATAATTTTATTTTAGATAAAAAATTACAAAAAATCAATATATTTATATAGTGTAAAACTTGATTTATTGAAAACTAATGCTACATTTTAATTTTCATGAAAATCTAAGGAATCACTAATCTTCGTGTTCTCGGAATTGTTTCGAGAATCCTTTTGTCTGCAATTCATCTTGTTCGGCCGAGTAAAATTAAATATATGGCCTCAGGTGAAAGCGACTGGAAGACCTTGGTTACTTTTTTCGATTCTCCCTCTGAGGTTTTCCACTGACGCAGATCATTGTCGCTCGAAGCTCACCGAAAGACTTTACCCAACCACCAATCACGAGCTACTTAAAATTTTGGAGTTTAATAACCAAGCATTGGTGAAAACTAAAAACAAGACTATGGAACAATAAAGCAGGCGGTTTTTTGAGAGTTACATTTTAAGTTACCTGTTTTTTTGCAACAACTTTTGATCAAAAATGGGCATTGCATTATCATTGATTTAAAATATCCCTTTTATTTTAAATTCATCTACTTAAATATATCAGCAAAAACGAAGTAGAGTTCAATTTTAGAAGAAATATATGCTTCTACTGCAATATCTTCCTCAGCTTAAATATCCCAATAAATGCTGAAGTAAGAACCAAATAAGCATACCCAATAAATGTGGTTCGCTTCAAACTCGTTAGTAGATGAACGAACACTCATATGGATTCTTTATTTCAACGAGATAATTTGAACGTTTTCAATATAATCTTTTAACAGTCTTCATCTAATAATATAATCTCGTAGTCTTCATTTCTAGCCAATTAGTCTTCTTGGACATAATTTAATAATTTATCCTGAAAAAAGGCACAATTATTCGAGAGCTTCCATAATTTATTTTTTAGTTAGCAGAAATTTGACTACGAATTTTGCTTAGAAATCACCAAGCAGCTCTTTTTTTTGTAGCAAGCAAATTTGAAACAGAAAAAGAAATCAGTAAGATTTTCGAGAAAAGATCAGAACTTCTCAGAAGTCAGAACTTATCCCAGTTTTGAATGAATATAAACTTTACGCGCCTTACCCATTAACTATGCTCATTTAGACATTAACACCTTCAATGATTTACTCATATTACAATTTGAAGGGTTAAAACTCTAATTGCATTTATTTTTATGATCTCTTTAAGTCATATGGCTTAAAGTTTTAAAAACACACCCGTTTTTTTTTCATTCGAGTAATGAGGCAAAAGGTCGTGCCGAAAGGTCTATTAAAAGAAGACTACTCACTATCTAAGGAATATAGAGATACGTGGGAGATTATCGACCCCTTGAAATGTTACGACAGAAATTAAGGAAGTGGGGTACGGTTTGTTCTTCAGTGGTTCACGGTTTCCCTACCTACTCTCGTGGTGGCATACATAATATACATGCATAAAGAGGTCTACGTAATCATTCTCCTCGATATGTAAAGTTTGTCGGGAGAAGATGTTAGCAGCGCGAGAAAAGTGCCCTTCTATGTTCACGATATGGCGCGTGATGAAATAATGAAACCGGTCGGAACCTAGCCTGCTGCTCCGCAGCGATACCGGCGAGTGTTTGTTGAGAGGAAGAAAATAAATATAGATTCATCGCTGAGCGGAAGAGGATTAAGACGAATAAAAAGCAGATGTAGAGATGGAGCGTGAGGCAGTGCAAGGGAGTTGATAAAATGATTCCCATAGTGTGTGTGAGCTGGCTGCACAAGGAGCCCGTAAAATGGGGAGGATGTAACAGAACCACGAGTTCCTCATCCTGCATACCGGAAGGCTTGCATCCGTCTGTTGCGTAGTATACCATGGCGTCCTGCTTTTGGCCCAAGATATTGTTTAGCCGCTATCACTGCATTAGGGATTTAGCGCCAGTTCTATTGGGTATACTCTGCCTGACCAAGCAACTCCATTCAAAATGTGTTTCCAAAGCTTTTCAATAACTGCAAAGTAAAATGTTTTTCTTGTAGATTAACTCAAGCCCAGAAATCTACATAAAATATCCCTTAGATAATAAAGAATAATTGGGAAAATTTTCTACCACCAAGGGATTAGGGGCCTTCATATACAACATTTGTTTTGAATAAATCAGGAGTAGGTCCATGGCATGGTAAAGGGGCGTGATCTTTTTCCAATTTTAAATCAAAATATACTTCAGAAGTTAACGCTAAAGTAAGATTACTAGTGAAAACAAGCTTAGTAATTTCAAAACAAGATTACCTTGGCATATAAGTATTTTCAGTGCGTCTCTGGGAAACAGTTTTCTATGGTGCATAAAGCAAATCCTAAATTATGAAATTAGGATAAAAACAGAGTAAATTTTTTCAATAACCAGGTAAACATATATTTTAATACTCTTACTCCTATGCTCATAATACTAATAAATATGCAACTGGCTCAGCATCCACAAATCACGTAATTGGTTTCTTAATCGTATTAAGTAATGGTCTTTTATAATAATTTTTTTAATCCCAAAAAGATATGTAAACTGTCTGGTTAAATATTCAAATTTAATAAGGCTGAAACGGTTTTGATTATTGGTTTTTGCAGCACAATGTTTATTTGTTATGCATACAAGAATGTGAACTTCATTGGGACTGGCAAAAATAAAACGTTCATGATATCATTAATATTCACTAAGACCTCGTAGATTCGACATTGCGGAAGCCGAATTTTGTTGAAGCTATTCATCCAGAACGGAAAGGATAATTTTACTATGTTATGTGTCAAAAAAGAGCAATTGACAACATACGCCTAACAGAGATTTGAAACTTTCTGTGTAGATTTTCTATTAGATTTATTTTCACTTACATACTCCCCTACATGTGTTTAACAAACTTTGAGTTGAGAATTGTAATCTGGCACGTAATAATCAATTTTGTGTTTGGCCAAAATCGATCGGTAAAAATAAATTTTTAAACAGATAATTTTAAGGAGCTGATTTTACCAAAGATATTTCAGATTTTAACCCCATGATAGTAGTATTAAATTCAGTTTAAATTTTTAAGAAATTTAATTATAAGAGAATTACTTAATATACTGATGTGGAGAAGAAACCAGTTAGGTAATTAGAATTCACATTAAAAAGGAATACGTTGATGGGGAAATGTTAGTAACGGAAAAATATTGGCATCCTATATCGTCAGTTTAAAACTGTAAACAGAAAACGTGTGACGAAATGGAGTGTAACCAGAAAAAAAGTTAGGGGCACCAGAGAGCCAGGAATACCAGAGAATATAGGAACAAATTCTGGATGAGAGCCAGGGAATGGGTAGGATTAGAAGAAATGTAAGGACACCACAAAGAAGAGGTGAAAAAATTCGCAAACGATACTGTAGAAACGATAAATAAAATAGTATAAGGAAGTCATTATGATCAGAGAAAAAGACGAGAGAAGGAGATGGAAGAATATTAACACATAATAAGGAAAACGAAAGAGTAGAAAGTTAAATAATATACTAAGGTGAAAATTTTGGGGTAAAAGAATCGCAATTTTCGTAATTTGGAGAAAAAAGTATTCGTAGTATGCGTGGGATAGGCTGACATGCTCATCGCATGCTGAAGAGTTTTCCTAGGAAATTATTTTCCAAATTATCAGCATTAAATGTCTAAGAAAGAGGTGAATAAAATAGATAAATAGGCTATTTAATGCTGTCAATAATTGGTAGTAAAAGAAAGGCTATTAGAGCTTTTTAATGAGCATGATTGAAAAAATTATCTCACAGTAATATCAGTATTGTCAGTATACATTCACTTATAGGTAAAAATAGTTAAATTAAAGTGTAGTCTGAAAGATACTTACGGAGGCGATCGGTAGGTAGATAATTAATTTCAGTTTCCATTTCAATTTTATGCTGATGAGTGGAAAGCCAAAACCAAATATTCAAAACTATTTCCCAACAAGAAAAAAAGGGAAAGGAATATATACTTTAAATCCCTGTGCATCTAAGTAATGGCCCTCCATGAAAAAGGCCCTGATCAACCAACGCATATTTGGATTCAGCTCCATAATACAACTTGACAATAGAATTTTATGACCTACTAATATCATGACAAAAATAAATCATGCTTTGGCGTCCTAGAAACTCATAGCCCGAATCCACTGCTACGACTTAGGTCTCACGGCCAAGAGTGTCTTTTCATAGTGATAAGTGATTTTTCATACCCAACTCTTTTATCCTGCGTAAAGTAAGAAATATTTGTTCAATTAAAGGTCACTTGTGAAAAATGAAATAACGGACGAATCAGTGAGACGTATATCATTTCTCGTTGACCAAAACGAAGAGGCGAAAAATGTGACGTTGAAGAATGAGATCCTTTGAGTGCTATTCTTCGCGAGTGATGACTAGTACCACCACTAAGATCCAACACCCCATATACTGTGTGAAATGCTAAAAGTAGTATTGCGTTTATCAAGAAATGACAAATGATAGGCTTGGGGAATAATGCATTGGGTTTTCCTTCAGAAATTGCGTAAAAGCTAGGAGTTTAGAGGATTGCAACATATCACTGTTCACGAAAGAGATTTTGACTCAAAATCGATCGCGAGAGTGTCAAACGAAAGAAATCTCATAAATCATATACTCTTAGTAGTCCACAAGAACTAGTATTCACTTCTTCGGAATGCACGTAATATGCTCTGATTTCTAGCTATACTATATGACGTCAGGTCATCGGTTAATTCTTGGAAATATTGAAGCAATGTTTTCGAATAAAATAAAATAAGTACCTAATTCTCCCAAGGCAATGCTCTTTCATTCTTCTTTTTTAAAAATTAAGTTCTTATTGCTGCAAAATAGGCTTGTAGGCTGTTCTTTTACCATTTACATGATCGTCTTTCAATCCTTCTTTTTAAATCGGGAATATAATATCAACATTTCTTTACTATTCTGCCATTTTCCATTCTGTCTATACGCTTATACTACTATGTTCAATTTATTCCCCATTCTCTTCTATTTTACTATTTCACCTCATTTCTCTATAAATAAGCGTTTTTCTTTTTATGTTTCCTAATACTTCCATTTCTGCGGTTTCCATCTGTTGTATTTTTTCCTTGGCGTCTCATTCTGTTTCCGATGACCATGTAATTATTTGTCTTATAAGGGTTTTGTATATTCTTATCTTTGTTTCCAACCATAATTGTTAACTGCTTTATATTCTATGCGTTAAACAGCCGGAAATTCTACATGTTCAATCTATTTGTTCTTTCGTTTCCAATCGTGATATTCTGTTGCTTGTCACTGTTGTACCTAAATAGTTAATTTTAATTACCTGTTCTATTAGTTTGATATCTACCTTACATTTTACTAACATCTCAACGGGAGCAGAGATATCGTCATGCCTTTTGTTTTTTTTGGTAGATATAGCAAGCTCTTATTATTTTGTTTCCCGTATATATTCCGGATATTAGCATAATTATTTTGTTAGATATTCCTCTATTATTGAGCGATCTGGTGATATCACTTTGCCAAATGTTATCAAATGCTTTTTATAAATCCACGAAACAAATGTACCTATGCGGGAATTTTAAATTCATGAGATTTTTTA